>PVKS010015479.1:0-45908 GCA_004027875.1 Aplodontia rufa | reverse complement strand
CTTCCTCCCCATAAGGTTTGTCTGGATTTGTTCATGAGGTGGGAGCAGGGATCCAAGCAAACACCTTGGATCATAGCCTCTTGAGGCCTGTGCTTGGAACTGGCACTTCATTGTATCTCATTGACCACAATAAGACACAAGGCCAGTAAATATACAAGGGGTAAATAGACTCTACTGTATCTCACGAGAGGGACTACAAACATTTGGTACAAAGGATGTGGATTCTGAAAGAATGTAAAGCTTTGAGCATTTGGTATTAGATCACAATCTCCCATCTCCCTGATTTTAGTAAACTTCACAAACAGGCTGTGATTTTTTCTTTTCTACTAATATATAACCTATTTTATAGCTAATGGATTTTTGGTTCCTTACAGTGACAGCCTGTAGATACCAGCTGTGGTTCCTTGTTTAATTTTGTCTTCTTTATAGAAGTCTTATGATAATAATCAAATCAACAATCCAACAAGTTTGATTTTAAACCATTTAATCCAGAGCCTATAAATGCAGTATATGTCACCTGTGCAACTGGATTTTGAAGCAGGCAGAACATGCATTTAACAGAAGAGAAACTGGGACTCAAGGATTTTAAGGAAATTACACAAAATCACCCCATGAAATCTGCTCAGTTTCAGTGTCTTCGGCTCTATTTCATAATTCTTTAATCTTTTCCTGGGAAGATGTTAGGTTTTAAGCAGGGATGTTCCCCATCTCCCACTTTGGGGAGATTATTTTACTGTATTAAGAGACAAACTTTTTCTCCTTTCTACAGTAAATACTATACTGATGGAGGTAGGGAGATGAAGTTGTTATAAATTAAATCATACTAGTAATTTGTTATTCTGTCTACCTTTTCTTTTTTTATATTTTTATTAAGGAGTTGAGTTGTTGTACAATCATAAATGCATATAAAGTAACCATATGATATGCATTTGATCCTAAACCATAGTTACCTCCACATTGCCTATACCCCAGGCTCTTGATTCTTCTATATTATGCCCATATAAAAATATAAATGTCTATGTATATACATATACATGTATATTTGTATAATATGTGTAAGATTGTGATTTTTCCAGAATTAAATGTTTATATAAATATTATTTGACTTCTCAGGGGAGGGTAAAAAGTATGCTACATTGTTAATTGTCTCCCAGGATCCCTCCCTATCTTCCCTCCCTCTCTCATCCCCTTGCCTCTCTCCACCCCCATCCCCCTTATATGTCTTTGGTTCCCCTAGATTATGTGTTGCTGTACCCTTGGTGGGTCCAATACATAGTTTGACTACCTTTCATCCTAGCCTGGGTTTAGCTCTAGCCTTCACAAATGAAGGAAAATATTCAACCCTTGACTCTCTAGGTTTGGCTAACTTTGCTCAGCATGATTTCTTACATTGCCATCCATTTACCTTCAAAGGCTGCAGTATCATTATTTCTAATATTTGAGTAGAACTCCATTGTATATTATACCAGAGCTTTCTAACACTTTTCAATAATACCTGATGTCAACCAATCATCTACTCACAGCCTCAGGTACAATCTAGATGTTTTTACATGTTATTATCTGATATCTCATAGTAAAGCCATGATATTGTAATATTATGCACAGCTATAGTAATTGAAACTATAACATGATGCATGGTACAGTACATGGCTCATAAGGTAACATAGTTTGCTAATGGTGAACTCAGAAATTAGGGTTATTTAAGGTTCATTCTAAGCCCCAAATTATTTCTAATGAATCATACACCTCTTTGAATATCTTATTTCCCTGCATTTTGGTGATATTTTATTTCCTTGAATTGCTGTTATATTTATTAATATTAGATCTTTTTTTATTATAAAAAGGCTGGCAACAGATAGTGGCCAAGGTAAAAATTTCTCTATTAGTACTTAGAGATTCTAGATTGCAGACTAAGCACTTGACTCCCCAGAGGTGTTTACGTAGAATCTGCAATTTCTTGAATTCTAGCACAGGTTTCAAGCACCTCTGCTACTTTAACCAGATGGCGTCTGTTTCTTTCTTTATTTTTTGGGGGAGGGAAAGTGCAATATTGTATCATGCTTTCTAATGGGATCATGCATATTTCTTCCCTACAGGTGGATGTGAGGATGTATGCATGGATGCTAGATGCTAGATAGATAGATAGGGATGATAGATGATAGAGATAGATGATTCATATATAGATAGGGGTGATAGATGATAGATAGAGATAGATGATTCATAGATAGATGATAGATAGGGATGATAGATGATAGATAGAGATAGATGATTCATAGATGATTGGGATGATAGAGATGATTCATAGATGATAGAGATGATAGATCAAGATAGATGATTCATAGATGATAAATGGATAGAATAGATAGATGATACATAGATGATAGCTGATAGATAATCAATTATGGGAGCTTGTATATTGACTATGAAAGCCAAAAAATCCCATAACTGGTTGTTTGCAAGCTGGAGAACCAGGAATGCTGGTGGTATAGTTCAGCATCAGCTAGAGACCTGAAAACCAGAAGAGGCTATGGTATAAATCCTAATTAGAGGACTTCCTGTGAGGGGAGGAGAACGGCTGGCATAAGCCTTGGAGTTAGAAGGCCTAAGAATCAGGAACTTCAGTGTGCCCTGGGCAGAAGATGATATTCCAGCTCGAGAAGAGAGAGAGAGGGTGAATTCACCCTTCTATTTGTTGTATGAGGCCCTCAAAATCTGGATGATGCCCCCGCACACTGGTGAGGGCCAATTTTTACCCTGTCCATTGATTCAAATGTTAATCTCTTCCAGAAATAATATCTTATCAGCCACCGAGCATCCCATAACCCCATTAAATTGACACATAAAAATCAATTTCACACCATGTATGAAGTGCAGCTCAGAATTCTTACCTGAGCTCACAGAAAATGCTAAAGTCTTGTCTGCTTCTCTTCTACCCCCAGTTCTACCACTCACTGATTTCTGTGCTTTGACCCAATTCCCATGTCTGTCAAGTAGAAAAGTCAGACCCGTATGAGACGACTAATTAATGTGAAGTGCCTCTAGGTTAGAGATTAGACAATGTTTGGAGAAGGGAAAACAACGCAAAGGTACAGTGACCACAATCCCTTTTCATCTCAGCTATTGCTGATTCTCCTGTGCGATTTTCTTGGGCATTCCAAAAGATCCCCGAGACCACACTGCTATTTATAAAATTACAGAACTCAATTACTATCACAACCCCCCGTACGATCTGCATGCTAGGCTCCTTTGAAAGCCTGATAAAGAATGTGGACCAAAATGCTGTGATTCCAAAGCTGGTACAACTCCTGCCATTTAGCAGATGACCTCTGTTTTCAGACTCTTTCTACTAAGAACTTAGTCACCTTATTGTTGATCAGGATAATTCAATAACGTTTGGTGTTATGATCATACCATTTTTTTCAAGTAAACTGAGGTTTGGAGAAATGAAATAACTAGTAGTCACAGATCAGTGAGTAAACCTGTAGTTAAGCCAGAAATGAACCAGGATAAGCCCCCAAGCCTGCCTCCGTAATCCTCTCGCACTGCACAGGAATTAAGCCCTAAAATATTTTTATTTTCCTTTTCATGATTTAAAATATTCTCATATCTTTAATGCACTCTATCCTTGTCTATGTCAGAGCAATGTACGGCAAATTGAGAGAGAAATGCATATTATTCTTGAATTTTTATTGAGAAGTTCCAGACTTTATTTGTTACTCTGGGCAAGGCAACTGATTCTACAAGAAGGTCACATTTTTATCCATTTCACATACAATGTCTACAATCTCCGGGGATTTTTTTTTTCAATTCTGGATTTTATATAGACTAAATAAGACTTTGCTACCCTGAATGAGGGCTCAACATATCTTTTATCCAGTGCATGTAAGTGAGTACAACCCCAAACTTGGCAAAATTTCTGCAGGAGGATCCGATGTAAACTTATGGTCACTTTTCCTGCTGGAATTTCCAGAAACCTGAGACAGGAGATTGGTCCCTCAGGACATTTGTCTTGACTTCCCTGGGTTGCGGCTGAATCAGCTCTCTGTCTTTCTCTCCCTCCCTCCCCTTGCTGGTGTCCTCTGGAATGACACTTTGTTAGGGTACACTGAGCCTTCATCTCTATTTGAACACCTGGATAATTGGTCAGCTTTAATGGCTGCATCGCTGGAACATTGTTTCCTCTGGTAAATGTAGCAGATGTCTGACTTTTAGATTGCAAGTTACCTGGGAAAGAGCTCCCTGCTCTTTAGGTAGAATGATTGCTGGATCTTTCTATAACTTTGCACTGGGTTCCTTTCTATCTACTCTGTCCTGCTGGATGTGGGATGTGTGAAAGGAGAGATTGCAATTTGAAGCCTGAAGCTAAAAAAAAAAAAAGAGTCAGGGAGGAGGATTGAAAGAAATTTAACAAACTTGAAAGTCTGGGGTCTGGGTCTCCTCACACTGCAGGGTTTATATTCATGATGTCAAGTTTACGCAGAAGAAGGACGGTTTCTGGTGAGTATATGTTTAATGCATTTTGAAATGGTTCTCTGCAACTTTTTTCTTTAGATAGGTAAAAGGTATATCTAAACTGTGATATTACAATACTAGTCCTTAGGAATGGGCAAATGCCATCTCAGATGCTGATGCAGATTGTCAGCCCCATTGGGGCACCCAGTTAGCTGGTAGATCTTGCAAACATCTGGAAGTGAACTTGTGAATGAGTACTTTGAAAAATGTTGGTCTGGATAGATATGGAGACAAAATCCATGAGATGTGATCATGATCAGGCCTCCCATGGCTTTCCCTTATAGCAATTTTGGGGACTGTTATACTTACCCCATATCATGTTCCCTCTGATTATCTGGCTCCAAGTCTGTGGTACACCATCTTGCTTCCTGTGTGACCCAGGACCAACTATTACCCTTCCGAGTCTCAGTCTTTTCATCAGTAACTGAAGTATGACTTGTAAAGATTAAACCACGTGTATATTTAACTTTGTACCTGTATGCTGTAAAGGCTTAAAAGGTGCTAAAAATAGGGCCAGGGGTGTAGCTCAGTGGTAGATTTCTTGCCCAGAATGTGCAAAGTGCTGTGTTCATGTGTCCTGAAAAGTGTTGCTGACTTCCAAGGGTTCCTCTTGCCCGTCTGTAAGCCAGCAGGGGCCAGGAGGAGCTGAGTGAGTTATCTGGGGTCACAGTGGTGCCCAGAGCCTGGAATCTCTTCTTCTTCTTCTGACTCCACATCCAGAGTACCTCCTCTACTGAGGAGTAGATTCTCTGAATCAAATTTGTCCTATTTTTCTGATAATCTGATTCTTATGCAATAGATCAATCATGATGTGCTCCAACCCTGAGACTCTTTACAAACGCCTGATTGCAACAATTGCAACACTCACAACATGCCTAATCAAAGGTAGCATCCTGGGGTTTTTGATTTCCTTGTTCTGCACACCTCAAAGGCACTCTGTACAAATTCCTTTCAACAAAGAAGGGGAGTTAGGGACATTTTCTCCTCCCCCACATGGGAATAAGACAATAAAAGAACCTTAGCAGAGCTTTTATCAATTCACAGCCCCGCTTATGATCGAGGTCCTCAGCCTCAGTCTACACTGCCTTCTTTGTTGATTCTCTCTCTGGTTGAGAAACAGCATCCTGCTGTCACGACTCCAGAGGGGTTGACATGTGCCTTTTTGTTCCTTTACACATGAACAGACCGGTCCTCGCCTTTGCTTTATTCCCCAAGGGTTTCTTACAGTTATTATTATTTTTTTTAAAGTGGAAGAATTTGCTCTGACTTTGTTCACGGTTTGCAACGTCTCTCTTCAAGGCTTTGCTTTCATAGATATTAGGGGCATTGCTGTTTGTAGAGGTTCTCTGAGTTTGGGACAGAGACGGTTTGGGAGCAATGCCTGTCTATGCAACATGAAGCAGTAAGCAATGTGGGAGTGGGGAACACAGCTGGGCACTTCTGTGGTTGATGAAATAGGACCTTTGTAATTCAGAGTAGCCAGGCCATCCAGGCTAAGTCAGAGAAACCTGAAAAATCACAGATTCTGTGACTGGCAAATGGTCTTGAACATAACAAACGGCACAGCCCTCACCTCTGACTTTTCTGATGAGCAACATCAGGTTCAAATAAAGGAAAGGACTTATCCAAATCCATTCACTTAGAGTTCACACATGTCTTTCCGTTTTTCTTTCAGTAGCAGCTGAGCACCACTTTTTGTAGCTCAGCAAACTTGGACAAGTATCTAAAGGTATCCAAGTCTCAGTTTTCTCATCCATAAAATGGGGCAGTAGCATCTCTCGTAGAATGCTGTTGTATGTGGCTATAAGAGCTTCCATGTGAGATATGTCATGGAGTAGACACACAAAGGTCAAAATTGAATTAGTTTATCTTCATTCATTTGTTCATGCTTTCAGTAGAAAAATGTTTGTTGAGCAACTACTCGGTGTCAGGATTTGTGCAGAGCTGTCCAGGCAGGCTCAGAACTTGAATTAAAGGGGGAGAAAGTATTTCAATATTAATGCTCAAGTTACACAGTAAAAGGGCAAATGCTGCTGGGGTGGGGGAGTATTGTACAATATTTTTTATTTTTCTACTTTTAAGTTTTATTTCTTAAGTTGTAACTCAAAATGGATTTTTAAATGATGGAAAGAATGTGGCAATAATTCTATCAAAGCCTTAAGGCACTAATATACAGAAAAATCCACAAATTTGTTGGCCTCCTTTCTCTTCATTTGTGTTCATTTTATGAGGCAGAGACTAAAAAATTGTGCCCTTTGTCCATTCATCTCTTATTGCATGGAGACAGCATTTTATCTGGGCACAAACATCCTATAACTGAAACTAATTTGGTGAGGTCACGTAACTAAGCATTGGTTAATGAGAGGTAGTCATATAAGTTTTTGATTTTTGTAAACATTAATTTATAATTTAAAAAATTTATCACACATGGTTTTCCAAGGTTTTAGATTTTTCTTCCTTTTCTCCACAAATTTTATTGTTTTAGGTTTCCACTGATTGTCTTAAGTATTTTTCACAATGTAAAATTTAGATCCAAGTTCGTAGTTTTTTCATGTGGACATCTATTTTTGATATATAATTTGTTAAGAATGCAAACATTCTGCGGGTATATTCGTCTTGATGTTAGTGCCACACTCATGATTATTATAGCTGTGTAATTAGTCTTGAAATCAGGTAGTGTCTGTCCTTCAACTTTCTTCCTTTTTTCAAAGATGCTTAGAATTTACTGGTAAGTTCATTGTATTTCCATAGGATTTTTAGAATCAGTTTGTTGATTTAAGGGGAAAATAGAAGCTTTCTGGAATTTTGGTTGGGATTCCTGTAGACCAACAGGATAACTGGTATCCTAGCACTCTCAAGTCTATGCAGTATCTACACAGCATGCCTCTCTATGTGGGACCTCTTCAATTTCTCTCAGTATTGCTTTTTCAATATTCAGAGTTTGCATCATTTTTTCAGTCATCTCAAAGTATGCCAAAATTTTGTGATATTGTAAAAATATAACAATTTGGATGGGTGAGTTTTAAAATTTTTAAATGAAATTTAATTTGTAGAAGAGTTTTAGACTTGTAGAAAAATTGTGAAGATAGTATTGAGAGAGAGTTGTCTCGAACCCTAAGACCACTTTCCCTAGCATAACTATCTGACTGCATTATGATATATCTTTTTAATTAATGAATCAGCAAAGATATGCTGAGGAAAGTCTACATTTTATTCAGGTCTGCTTAGTTTTTATCTAATGCATCATTCTGCTCCAGGGTTCTAACTTGGATGCTTCATTATATTAATCCATCATGTCTCCCTTGGCACCGCTTAGCTGTGACCGATTCTAGAATTTTCCTTGTTTTTGATGAACCACATAGTTTTGAGGAGTAATAGTTAAATATTTTGGAAAACATTCCTCTATAACAGTTTTCTTTTTGTTATGACTTGACTGAGATTATAGTTTGGTTAGGAAATCCACAGAGGCAAGACACCCTTCTCTCCCATGGTACCAAGGGACGAGATCATCAATAGGACCCATCACATGTGATGCTCCACTCCATCATCTGGTTGAGGGAATTTGTCAGTCACCCTGGTAGAGCTGCTTTCCTCCTCTGCATATATACTCTTCAGAAGGAATTCACTATACATGGCTCAGATTAAGGAATGGAAATGTTCCACCACCTTTGGGAATAGCTTCATGAATTATTTAGAATTCCTTTGTATGGGGATTGCGTCTCTTATAATTCACTTATTTATTTATTTATTATTTATTTAAATCAATATGAACTCATGCATATTTATTTTATGCTTTGATATTAGTATTCCCTATATCCACTTAAGGGAAGTTGAGGCACTTTGAAAACCTATGGCGCTTGCTCAATGTCACATAGCAGTAATTGTGGTCAGACCTCCAAGTTGGACCTTCAGATTTTACGTAGGACTGGGCTGGGGCTGTTATGCCACAGATCACCTTTTGCTTTCCATTGCTCTTCCTCTGGAAGACCAAGCATGTCCTACCAATTATGTGAACTTAGAAAACCCTGAGATGCTGTGGTCATCATTGAGAGGGCCACCATTAGAAGTAGATACTATTGACAGATTTCTATCTCCATATCTGAGAATGGGAAGGCTACTGGAAGTATGTCTTCATGAAGCATCTCAGGCTAGAATTTATAGGGAGCTACCCAGAAACTCTAAGGCTAACCTTAACCGTAAAGTTGAAGAAGTTCCAACCAGAGTTTCACTAAATTATTTAGGTTTTCTAGTGCAACCTAATGGAGTAAATGGAAAAGTGTAGAGTGATTCACCCTCAGAACAGAGGCTAGGGAGACTGATAATTACAATGGGGTCCTGGGGGACTTAACACCAGGTTGCATGCACTTAACAGCATTAATCATTGACTTTTTACTATTTCTTCACATAAATGCATTTGACCACTTTCAGGATAGAAGTTAATTTTATCAGAGTTATAAATAAAGCAAAGGATCATTACTCTTTGAATGCAGAACAACACCTAGCTTTCCAGTCTATTCTTTATACATATTTTGAGTATATCTCCTGCACCCGAGGTTGTCAAGTCCCCTTTCTTGATCACATTAAATTTCCTAGCTAAAGGGCACTTGGGTATATCAAGGGCCATTAGATGTATTCTGAGCTCTGGAATCATCTTATGTAGGCAGGCTAGTGTATGAGGATGGGAAGAAGGCTATCAGGAGAGACCAAGTGTAGGGTCCTAACACTTCCTTATCCCTCAGTGTCCATATTTGCACAATGGGGACAATGACAGTACCGCCTTATGAGGTCTAACTTGGTGTCAAATGAGATAAATTATATATAAGGCAGTTAGCACAGTGCCTAACACAGAAAGCAACTATAGATATAGGCCACTTAATAAATTGCCAGTCTCATTATTAGTACCGTTATCATTGATTCAGCGGTCATATGGCTTGAGGTGAACTCCTGTTGACTTCAGACACTGTGAGCTATTTTTTGTGACTGAGCCTCTGTTTTTACTTCATACAGTTCATTAATTTGCATGAGGGAGGGAACTTCCTCACAGAGTCAGTACTCAACAAATGCTATTAAATGAACAATGACACAGCAAGTGCTGGCCACCAGAGGACAGCATGACAGTGGCCTCAGAGCATTTAAGACTGAGCTGAGCACAGAAATCTGGGTTCAGGTGCCTTGGGCAAAGGGGTGAATGAGCATGTTCAGTTCCCCAGTTTAGTACTCAGATGTGTAGTTCCTGTCACGCTGGGGAGAGGTGGTCAGGAGTGGCATGATCACAAGCTGATGACACCAGTGGGATTTTCTTCACCTAGAAACACTGGTGATGAGGAATAAGTGCTCTTGCTAAAAATAGCAACGAGTAATTCTTGAGTTCATCATAACAAACAAATAATTATTCATAATTTTATTTTGTTTCATATGTTGCAGAGAGCTAGGTAATTATTGTTGGTTCAATTTTTGGCTCCAGTAACTTTTTTTTTTAAAAGAGACATAGAGAAAGAGACAGAGAAAGAGCTACTATTTGTTGTTGTTGTTTACTTATTTGTGTATATTGTACTGGTGTTTGAACCCAGGACCTTGCGTATGTTCTACCACTGAGCCACCACTCCAGCCCCCAGTAACTTTTAATATTTTGAATTTGTAATGGAGTACTTCAAAGGACTGGACTGATTTTTAACCTTGAAAATGAGCTAGACAAAGTGTCCAAACAGCACACTGTAATAGAAAAGGGTATTTCCTGATGTCAGCAAGGGTAGAACACCTGTTGTAGCATATAAGTCTTGAGGTCTTTGTCAAATACTGTGAATATGACAACTTCAATGCATTTACTATTTATAAATACTTGAAAAATAAATGGAATAATACATAAAGCATGCCTAACATAGAGTAGACACTCAGCCATGATTAATTTCATCTCTCCTTTTCCTACTTTTATGTGAATAAAAATAGAAATTGAGTTAGCAAATTGGCCACTACATAATAACAAAAGGGGGAATCCATCAGAAAGAAATAGCAATTCTAATGTAACAGAATTCAACATTAGTGTGCAATACCTACCTAACAAAAGAGAAACGAATAAGTCCACTAACATGATTGGAGCTTTTAATACCTCCCTCATTTATAATGTTTATAGAATTATCAGTAAGCATATAGAAGACCTGAAAAATGGCATTAGTCAACCTTTCTTAATTTTTAATAGCAGACATAAACTCAATAGGTACAGAATGTGTAATATTTTAAATATACATGAAATGTTTACAAAAATAGACCAAATGATGGGTCATGAAGAAGTCTAATTTTATAAAGATTAAAATATTACAAAATGTACTCTCTGACCTCAAAAGTATGAAATTAAATATTGGTAGGATATTCTAAAAAGTTGCCAAATTTACGTTACTAAAAATACATATGAAAAAATCCATAGACCAAAAAATTCATAAAAGAAATTAGAAAATCTTGCCAAATGAAACGTCAAAATTTATGGAAAGCAGCAGAAACAGTGGTTAGAGGAAATTTTTAAATTTTAAATGCTTATAAGAGTAGGAAAGTTGAAACTCAATGACTTTCCAGCTCCTAGTATCTTTGACTTTGATATCAAGGCAATATTATCTGGTTTTTAAGATCTGAATGTATGTGAGATATCCCCTAAAAGCTCACATGTGACAATTTAGGAAGGCTGAGGTGAAATATTTGGTTTAAAAGAGCCGTAACCCAATCAGTGAGTTAATCTCCTGCCACCCAAAAGGGATTGATTGGCAACTGTAGGTTGGTAGGTTGTGGCTGAAGGAGATGGGCTGTTGAGGGCATTCCTTTCAGGTATATATTGTGCATCTGGCATGGAGTTTCTCTCTCTGTTCTCCAGAAACCAAGCCTCCTCCCATGATGTTCTTTCTACCTCCTCTCTAGCCTCAAGAAATGGAGCTGGCCTTCTATGGACGAAGACCTCTGAAACTATGAGTGTGCAAATAAACTTTTCTCCTAAAATTGCTCTTGTCAGTTCTTTTAGTCATAGCAGTGAAAAAGCAGACTAAATCACCAGTCCAATAAAATGAGTCTGGAAGTGTTCCCTCCTCTTCAATTTTTTGGAAGAGTTTGAGAAGGATTGTTATTTCTTTCAAGGGTAGAATTCAATTGTGGAGTCATATTGGCCTGGGTTTTGCTATGATGGGAGACTTTTTGTTGCCTATTAAGTCTTCTTTTATTTCTTTATGATTTAATCCTGGAAGATTGTACGTTTATGGGAATTTATCCATTTTTCCTAGTTTATCCAGTTTGTTAGTGTGTAATTATTCATCATAGTCTCTTATGATTCCTTTTAATTCTATGATATTAGTTTTAATCATCACTTTTCATTTCTGATATTATTTATGTGAGTCTTCTCCCTTTTTGCTTATTTATTCTAGCTAAAATTTTGTGAGCTTCTTCTCAATTCAAAAAATAAACTCTTACTCTTTTTTTTTTACTATGTATTTAGTTTTTTATTGAATCACATAATCTTACATATTGAAGGGATGCGTTGCTTCACATTCATAAATGCCTATGTAATGACAGGGTAGTTTAAATCCAATCTTTGTCTAGGATCTCCTTCCCCCACCCCCTGCCATTTACCGACTCCCTAATCTCCTGTCTCCTCTGTAATTCCCCCATGTTCATATATAAATGACCATATAATATATTTTAATTATGGAAATTTTCAGATTTGTATGCCTGACTGAGTGTATTTGGGCTTCTCGTGGGAGTTGAGTGTACTCTACAGCATTGCACACTCCCCTTTTCTCTCTTTCAGTGCCCTCTTTTCTCCTCTCCCCCAAAAGAAACTCTTACTCTTCTTTATCTCTTCTGTTACTTTTCTAATCTCCATTTAAGTGAAGTTAATATTCATGACTTTTTGTTTGTGCTAATGTAATTCTTTCTCTAGTACTTTGAGGTATAAAGTTAGGCTGTTTCTATGAGATTTTTCTTTTTCTTAATGTTGGCATTTATTGCTCTATTTTTCCATCTCAAAACGCTTTTGTGTATCTTATAAGTTTTGGCATGTTGTGTTCTCATTTTAATTTGTCTCTATATAGATTTTAATTTTTCTTCTGATTTTTCTCTGAGTCATTGGCAGTTCTGGAATGTTGTTTAATTTCTATATATTTGTGGAGCTTTCCATTTTTTCCTTGTTATCTAACCTCTACTTCATGCCATTATGGTCAGAAAAGATACTTGATATAATTTTAACCCTTTTAGATATGTTAAGATTCCTTTCATAACCCAGCATGTGATGTATTCTGAAGCCTTTCTGTATTTTCTTGAGAAGAACACGGCTCTGTTGCTCTTGGGTGAAATGCTCTATACATCTCCCACAAGTCCATAGATCTATGGGTCACTCAGGTCTCCCGTTGTTTTAATCAGCTTTTCCACTGCCATGACTAAAAGACCTGACAAGAGCAATTTTAAGGAGAAAAAGTTCTTTGGGGGGCTCAGAGTTTCAGAGGTCTCAGACCATAGATGACTGACCCATTCTTCAGGGTCTGAGGCAAGTCAGAAGATTATGGTGAAAGAGTATGGTGGAGGAAAGGCAGCTTGAGACATCTCACCAGGAATCAGAGAGAGACAGCTCTGCTCAATGAAGACAGAACAGAAACCCCAAAGCATGCCCCCAATGACCCACCTCCTCAGCCACACCCTACCTGCCTACAGTCACCATGCAGTTAATCCCTATCAGGGGATTAATTCACTGATTGGGTTAAAGCTTTCACAACCAATTTGTTTCACCTCTAAACCTTCTTGCACACTCTCACATGTGAGCTTCTTAGGACACATATTTAAAAGAGAACACTCATATATTATGATTGCTCTGCTTGGGTGATCTATCCATTGTTGAAAGTAGGGTATCACTGTTCTTTACTATTTTAGTAATGGTGCATATTTCACTTGTAAAAATGGTCCACTTAACCTTTTGAACCTAGCCCTTGCTGTTCTGAGGTTTATGTTAAAAGGGACATTTTTCCCCCTTCTTTCTCACCCCCTTCCTAACAGGTTTAGGGAGGCAGGATTATCTTTTCTTCCCCATTCAAGGATTAGAAATCCGTCCTTGAGCACACACCCACCTCAGGAAGGAGAAGGTGCCAAAAGACCTACCAAATGACTATCTCTCAAATCAGTAAATGAATATCAAGCACCCATCTGGGTACTCTTGGGACACCACCACTCCTCAGGGCACACCTGGAATGTAGTTTTGAATCCTGTTTAGAAAACCTGTTCTCCCTGATGGGCAGAATCACAGCTTCTGGGTCAGGAGGTCCTGTGCTTCTCCTATCAAGCAAAGCAATAGAACTTCTTTGTCTTTTTCTCCAAACTATGTCCTGGTTATTGAACTGGCATCAGTGACAAGGATGGAGCTTTCAGTAACACTTTTAGTTCTATTATTGTTTGCTCAACATGTGTAATGCTTAGATGCTTAATTCATGGATATTTACATTTGTTACATCCCCTTGATGAACTGGGCCCTTTGTTTTCATATAGCTTTACCACTTTTGTGTGTCTTGTGACTGAGTTTAACTTAAAGCCTACTTTCTCTTACATACGTATAGCCACACTTGTTATCTTTTGGTTAGCATTTTCATGAAATATCTCTTCCTATATCTGTATTTTCTGACTGTGTGTGTTCCTGCGGCTGAAGTAAGTCTTCTGTAGGCAGAGTTTTATTGGGTCTTTTTTTTTTAATCTTTTTAGAAAGAGAGAGGGAGAAGGGCTGGAGTAGTGGCTTAGTGGTTACAGCACTTGCTTGGCATGTGAAAGTACGCAGGTTCAAACCCCAGCACCACATACACAACTAAGTGTCAGAGCAACCAAAGCCACATGAAAAACTAAATAAAAATTGATTCTCTCTCTCTCACTCACTGTCAATTTCACTTTAAAATAAAAGTAAAAGAAAGAGGGAGAGGGAGAGAGAGAGAAAGAATCAATTTTATTTATTTTTTCATGTGGCCTTTGTTTGTCTCACACTTAGTTGTGTATGTGCTGCTGGGGTTTGAACCCAGGTCTTCAATACATGCCAGGCAAGTCACTGCTCCAGACCTTGGTCTTATTTTTTTAGTCTGTTCAGCACTCTGTGTCTTTTAATTAGAGAATTTAAGCCATTTACATTTAAGCTAGTTATTTGTAGGTAATGACTTGCTATTGACCTTTTTAAAACTGTTTTCAAGTATTTTGTAGTCACTTTGTTCCTTTATTCTTCTTGGACTGTTATCTTTGTGACCTGCTGATTTTATTTGCAGTAGCATGTTTTATTCCTATCTCTTTATATTTTCCATGTATGCTAGAGGTTTATTCTTTGTGGTTATCATGAGGCTAACACAAAATTATTCTTAGTAGTAAAATTAAATTTTAAGTTGATAACAACTGAAGCCAAAACAGAAATCCCACACTCTTCCTTCTTCCCCAACATGCCATGCTGTTGATGTCACACTTATCATCTTTTTAATCTTATGCATCCATTAATAAATTATTTAGCTAGTGGAATCTATTACTTTCATTTTTAAATTTTCATACTAGAGTATTTTGAATTCGACTGTACATTTAGCTTTTACAGTGAATTTTATGCTTTCCTATGTTTTTATATTGTTATTTAGTGTCCTTGAAAAATTCCATTCATCTTCTCTTGTAGGACAGGTCTACTGGTGATTAGCACACTTGGTTTATCTGGGAATATCTTTACTTCTCCATTGTTTCTGAAGGACACCTTTGCTATGTGTAGTTTTTTGTTTTTCTTTTCCATCATTTCCTCTTGGCCTAAAAATGTTTCTTGTGGGCAGTCTTCCGATAGCCTGAGGACATTTGACACCTCTCATAGTCTCAGGAGACTGTTTCAGCAGAGGAAGATTCTCTCCTGGTGGACTGATGAGATCAGCCCTAGGGCTGCAGTCATCTGGAGTTGGAACCTGACCATGAGGTTGCTTTTGGGTCCACAGAAGGGTCCATGGTTGGCATATTTATTACCAAGAGTTCAGGAGGGTGTGGATCTCATCTGGTCATTGGGTGGACTGGCCTGTCTCTAGGAACTTCATCAGTAGAACTGGTGTTAGAATGAAAGCCATTGTCAGGGTCCACAAAAATAGGCCTTCTTTCCCATGTATGGGTGGTGTGGCTTCCTCCTGGTAACTGAGAGGTCTCCCACTGGGTGCCTGTGTAGTTCCCTGGGAGACTGCTGGACCATGACTAAGAGGGGACAGAGCCAGGTCACAGGATATTTCAAGTGGGTCAAGGTTGCAGGCCTCTGGGTTCAGGCAGGTATGGGAAGGACAGTTCTCAGAGCACAGCTGTGGAAGTTGGAGCTTAGTTATAGGTTATTTCAGGGTCTATGGCCAGAACTGAGGTCCGTGGGCCTGGCCCTGGATCCCTTGGGGGATGATTCTGATGGCAGGATCAAGGCCAAATAGGCTGTAGATGAGTCCACAGAGCCTTTTCTTGTCTGGAGCCAGGGCCATGGAGAGCAGCCTGCCAGCTGGATATGGGATGCCCTCTCAAGATAGCCTTCCTCAGTCTTGGGCTTAACAAGGATTTTACAACCTCTTACCTGTGTTCCAAAGCTCCTGAAAAGGCAATTTTGTCTATGAAGGACTGCAAAATTACTGTTGTTGTGCTGTGGGGGATCCAAGCAGGACACCTCCTGTTCTGCTATCTTGCTGTCATTCTCGATGACTCCTAAGAATATATAAAAATGGGTAAATTAGGGAGGAGAGTCAAAACTTACAGGAAGTGACCCAGATTGGGGTGTACTTTTCAGAATACTTTTGTCTATTTTTGGCTTTGACTACAGAGTGAGTTCCAGCTATAAGTTGTATGAAAATAGCAGCTAAAACTCTTACCTCATAGTCTTTTTTTTTCCGGGGAGTAAAGCCAGAGAAAGGAGGCTCTGTAGGTCAGCGGGGGAGATGAAAATATAGGAGAAAATAGGAAAAGTCAGTTACTGTTTTGACCTAGGGTTATCAGATATTTTATAATATATATTTCTTGAATAAGTGCTTCTTAACATGATGTATATCTTTGATCAATTTCCAGAGTCCTGAAAGAGTTACTTTGATGAATTTTGTCTAGTTTTAGGGTTGATGTTTGGAGAATGGTTGTGCTAAACTCTGTCCTCAGGCATTTCAGATGTAGCATCAGTATTTAATAGTATAACAAACAAATAAATAAACAATTACAGCAACAAAAATCAGGGGATTAATTAAAATAAAAAGACACCCTTACTTATTACTGAAAATGAAGAGAGGGCAATAGAAATAATAGTAATGTATACTATGTTGTATTGTTTTAGAAAGAGAAATAAAATTAAGGGATTTCTGGTGACATGGGGAAAACGAGTGTCATTATGTAACCTGGAGAAAGGAGAAGTTACATCCAATCAAATATGTAAGTGATTTTTATGGTCTAGGCAAGGAAAATATTTGACATAAAGGAAATGTATCATTGGATATCTGGTATTTTTTGTGATCCTCTTGAATTCTTTCAGATCTATTGATTGCTTTTGTGCTTCTCCTGGTCCTGATTGACAAGGGGTAAATGAATCAGGTAAAAATTGCACATTTAAAACTAAGTAGAGTATCCTGTCCATTTTCATCACATTCATTTCTCTTTAGTGTTTTAGTTGCAAAGAGCAGAAATGTAACCAGAAATTGTGTGCAATGAAAAATTGCCCTTGGAATAAATTCATTGGGGAACAGGAAATTGTAAGGTGAAATTGAAGAAACGGTGGCTCAATACTTTAGTGACTGCAGGAAAAGATTTGGAGTTGGAGAGATACACTTATTCTTTCAGTTGTTCAACAAAAATAGTGAGCTTCTTATCAGGATCCATGCATGGCTGCAGACTCAGCAGAAGATAACACAGACAAAACTCTCTGCCCTGCAGGATTTGATGATCCAGTGGGGCGAGACAAAATATAATCATGGTTAAGGAAGTAAAATATATAATACAGCAGGGGGATCGGTGCCCTAGCAAGCATTAAGTAGGACACAGGGAGAGGAACTACTGGGAAGCTCTGCCTCATTGAATGATGCTTGAGCAAAGAGCTGGAAAGAAGAGAATGCAAGGCCCAGCAGCACCCAGGCAAAGAGCTTTCCAGGCTAAGGAAGGAGGTGGAGCAGAGGAGGGAGCATATTCAGCATGGCAAGTAATAGTAAGTGAGTGTGGAGTAGAGTGAGCAAATTCAAGGGTAGAGAAGGCAAGGTCAGGTGTAAGGGAGGCCTGGTTATGCAGGGCTTCGCAGATGTCTCAGAGACCTGCGTATTACTGTATGTGAGGTGGGGAGTAACTGGATGGAGAAGAAATGAGATCTAATAGCATTCAAAACATCTTGTGGTGTTACAAAAAAGCCCAAGGCTTTGATCATGTTAGATGAGGAATGTGTAGCACTTGTGTTATGATTTAGGTATGAGGTTATTCCCCAAAAGCTCATATATGAGACAATGTAACACAGCTTACAGGTAAAATGAGTGTGTGATGAGAGTTTAGCTGATCAGTGCATTAATGCCCCGGTAGAGACTAATTGGCAGGTAGCTGTAGCCAGGTAAGGTGGGACTGGAGCTGGGTCATTGGGGGTGTGCTCATGGGGTACATGGTTTGCACGTGGTGAGTGTAATCTCTCTCTGCTTCCTGGTGTGTGTCCTCAACCCCTTTCCTCTGCCATATTCTTCTGCCATGATGTTCTGCTTCACCTTGAGCCCTCAGAAATGCAGCCGGCTCTCTACGCCCTTAGACTTCGAAACCATGAGTCCCCAAGAAAACTTTTCCTCTTCTAAAAGTGTTCTCGTCAGTTCTTTTCGTAGTGAGAAAGCTGATGGAAGCAACTGTGTGCTGTCCTCTCAACATTGCTCGCTTTGGTTTTATTGGTGATTTCAATCTACAGGACCAAGTCCCAGCTTATCACCATGGAGCTCCCAACTGGGGCATTGCCACTGCTTTTAAGCCTGAACACTAGCTTCTCATCTGCCACTTCCCCTCACCACCCCATCCCACCTCCCTGTACCCCAGAGGCTATGAAGGCCCGGGTGGGTTAATAGAGCATTTTGAGCAAGCTGATTCTGTATACCCAGAAAACCTTCATTTTATGCCTCGGACTCCTGTCTGTTCTGGTTAGCACTACACTTAGCACTTTTTATTATATTACTTATATTCCTTTGTCCTCCCCTCCCCTGACCACCCTCAGCAACAGGGCTCAGTATGAAGAAGGCCCCACACAGGAGTTCATTATACTGGGCATAGCAGGAATAGATCTAATCATTTGGTTCAAGTTAAGGGGATATTTACATCCATGCAAAGACTAATTTCAAAGAGAAGTAAGACAGGTTACAATAAAAATTCTATAAATCTGTATTTCAAAAGATTTAGAATAGTGTTAAACTTTAAGAAGCTTTATTGAGAGAACAAGGAGTTGCTAGGGAAGAAATGGGTATTGTAAAATTCTGGATTAAATGAGTCTTTTATTCAATATGCTTATTATTACTTGCCAGTATATTATACAGTTATTTGCATTTTTTTCCATCAAAATGACATCTCCATTAGAGCAGAAACTGTCTTTTGTACTACTCTTCTTGAATTTCCTAAAATAATTTCTAATTGGATGATAAATATTTGTTAAATGAATGAACAATTACCATAGGTGAATGCTAGGTTGAGGAATGAGCTTCTTTATCATGCAGAATTATTTTATTTTTCTAGTAAAAGGAACTCCAAAAGTTTTTTCAAGAAAGATGAACCATTAACCCCTTCCAGGAATTTGAAGTCTTACCTAAGGACCTTTGGTGAAGAAATATCTTTTAGGAACAGATATACACAAATTCCAGAAATGTTCTTTGGGTAATTATTCCTTATGTTGATACAACATTAAAAATTGATATCATGTCTATTATTAATATCATATGAATTATTTATATCAATTATAACCATGTAATTATTAAAGTATATTAAATGATTAATTATACTAACTCTAAATTATTAATATTACCTTTTATTTCTGAGGAGACTGAGGAAATACAACTCATAAGTTAATATAACTTGGGGAAAAATGGACATCAGAGCCCTATGATAATGGGTAAGACATGGAATCCTTAGTTTTCTTTCTCTGAAAGGATATTCATCAAGTAGCCATTGATGTTTTTTCTCATTCATTCATCTTTGTCATTTTTAGACTATAGATTAGAGTTACATTCCCAGTGAACAGCTAATGTTTATGCACCACGTACTTAGTTAATTTGTATTTTTGTTACTCATCTTTGAGGCTTTACCTCAAAGGAATAGGTGAAGTAAGAGATCTTGGCACTGTTGCAGCCAAATGCCCATCCTGTGGGGTGAATGTGTGCACACACCTACGCATTCCAACAGGTGATTTGAAGAAGCCTCGGGGAGAGGACACTTGCGGGCCATTCAGGAGGAGGGATCCTCTAGCTCTGTCTCTGGAGTAGATGTCTACACTTTCTGCCTTCACATTCCTTGCCCATCTTCTGACAAGAGTTCTATTCTGTCTTGGGGGAATCGTCAGTCCCCCTCTGGTCCATATGTACGAAGTGAGTCAAATTGACTTGGCCACCCTTGCCCCCAGTCACACACACCAGTGTCCTCACGTCTAGGTGTGTAGGTCTTGACAAGGCTTTGCTGTCAAAGCATCCCATTCCCCCAGCTGTAGACAGGTGCAGGGGCAGAGAAGGGACCCCAACCCAGCTGTTCAGTGTCATCAAGAAGTCAGAGAACTGACTTCTGTCTGCATTCACAGGGAAGTGGGTGGGTTCTTCTTTGGAACAGACACTGTGGGGCTGCTAAGCTGAAGTTGCTGGAGTCAAAGTGTTGAAATCGCATTGTGTTCATTCCCAGGAACCAGAGCAAAAAGGAAGCCTGCAGCAGCATCCTTTGGGACCTGAATCAGGACTCATCTAAAGCCAGCTATATGCCTGGACATTCAGCGCACAGAGGCACCCTGTTACCCTTCTCGCTAGCTGGTGTGAATCTGGTTTTCTGACCCCAGGAACAGGAAGAGTCCAAACTGATGGATAATAATTAGTTCCGTGGTGGGAGGCCCCTCCGGGTGACTCCACACTCCTTCTCAGTCTCTCCTGCTGCCAGATGGGAGGAATAATTCCTGTCCCAAAGTGGTAAAAGATATAGAAAGGTATTTGAATAGACTATGAAGTCAGCTTCAACAGCTTTCTCTCTACTCTGGGCAAAAGTGACTATTTTATCAGGTAGACCATGTTATATGTCACATGCACAGATTCATTTCAGGATATACGTAAGAGGAAGATTTTTTTATTTTTACTTAGTTTAAAAGATAGATCAAGAACTAAAGAAGCTGGGTGAGGTGGTGCTCACCTGTAATTCCAGAAGCTTGGGAGGCTGAGGCAGAAGGATGGAAAGAAAGTTCAAAGCCAGTCTCAGAAGTTCATTGGAGACCTAAGCAACTTAGTAAGACTCTATCTCCAGACTAAAAAGAAAAAAAAAGTAAAAATGGGGCTGGGGATGTGGCTCATTGGTTAAGTACCTTGGGTTAAAGCCCCAGTTTAAAAAAATATGCTAAAGAAAAATTCATCGGGAGAGAAGTTACCTGTTTGAAAAACAAATTATGTGTTGTACGCTCATCATTTGTTATTCTCATTTAATTATAACAAAGATATGAATTCTTATTTTATAGATAATGAAATTAATGTGAAGAATGCTTGAATGATATGTAGGTAGTTTCTGGCTGACTTAGGATTCAAACATGAGTTTGAATCCATAGTCTTTATGAAGTTTGCTTTAAATGATAAGGAAGATGTGGGAATTGAGAGGAGGAGAAAAGGAAAAGCTGGAGAAAGTAACCCAGGGTCTTCCCTAAGTTCCAGGGGTCCTTAATCAGCAACTGTGCAGTTTGGGAAGCCTTTGCACCATCAATACCCTGCCCTGCATGGAAGACAGTGAATCACTGGCCAGGTGACAGTGGGATTTGAAAGACTGCATTACTGAAGACTTGAGACTGCTCACAGTGTAAGCCTTTTGCAATTTCCAAGGTGCTCAGAGCTCAAGTGCAAGTGCTTGAATTATGCAGATGCTCTGAAGAGCAAAAACTAGAGAAATGCACATTCCTTCCCTTGTTATCTTGAGATTGTTTTCTGGTTTGTCATTTAAATGCAATGCAACCTGAAAAAGAGTTTTTACCTTTTACCAGTCCTTACATTTGCTTTTCATATCTAATGCTTCCTTTTACCATATATATTTTCTTATACATAGGATTTTATAAATGCAACTGTTATATAACAACCATGCCTATTAATTGTCCTGTTTCTCTACTATAATTAATTTAAAGGGCATTCAAATCCTTAAATACATGGAGGACTATGGTTTTAGAAATGAGAATTCTTGGCAGTAGTGTTAGGCTAACACACATGGAAAAAAATGAACGAGCATGCAAAGATGAGTTATGTGTTAAGTACCTCATTTGAGTCTGCAAACACTGCATTGGTAGATTCTCACGACAATTCTCTAAGATAACTGCTTTTAGCTCCATCTCACTGATAAAACTCAGAGGGATAAGTAACTCTTGCAAAATTGCCATTTAAAATGAAAGGCTAACATGTTTGAAGCACTTAACATGTACCAGGTGGTCTGCCAAGTACGTTGCAGGCCGTGATATTACTTCAGTGCACTGATAGAATCCTGTCTTTGTGAACAGCCGCCCAGGCTCTGAGGTCAAGCACTGCTCAAGATAACTCAGGGAGAAAGCAGGGAAACCAGAATTTGAATCAGGGCTGGAGGATTCCCAGGGTCAGCCAGGTTGTTCAATTCTATTTGTCCAAACATTTATACTTTGTGAAGGCAGCATTGAAAAATTAGGAATTGAAATTCATAGATAATACAACCTAGGTACACCTATGATTTCAAGAAAAAACAGCAGAAAAATCAGAATGCAATCTAATTGGTTTATAAAAAACAAATCCTATGATATAATAAGTAATACATATTACTTATTACACATAGTTTATGAGATAAGAGCCATTTGCTATTATCATAAACACTATGTGTGTAATTACACATGAAAGCTCTAAAGGACTTAACGGATTGTTGGTATTTCTAGGGTCATAGGTTCACCAGTATGATGGCGACAGAGACAGGCTGATCTGAGTGCGTTATCTTGGCAACTCAGACATGGTTTTCTCAGTGGAAAATAACCCTTAGAAACATCCTATAAATAATACATTAAAAATCTTTTCACACTTTATATGGTAGCATCATCCCTTTATATTAACACCATAAAAAGCACACTCTATGCATGTGTGATAATTAAAAGTGATTTAATAATGACCGTACAGTGGACACTCTGAGAAGTATATGCAATGTGAAACAATTCTTTGTGTGAAGGACTGTCCCTGGAAGTACAAGACACTTAGCAACCACAGTCTGACATGCTAAATATTGGTCACCATGCCCATTTTTTGGGACCATCAAAAATGTACAGTATACATTTCTAAAATAGAAAGTTATAGTATTTCTTTCTGAGAACAGCTGTCATTGGTTTCTCAAACACTGCATCTGTCTGAGTCCCCTGTGGATGCAGAATCATTGCTGGTGACAGCCAGGGCGGGTCTCAGCGCGGGCTGACTGCTCCTTAATTGAGCCTCCATTCTCCACTTTCAGCCATTCATCATCATCTTCAGGGTTTACTGCATGTGCAAATTTCGGTTGTTTAATGTTCCATTAAACAGATTCACTTTTTACCCTGAAATTTTCACTTTACAAAGAAACATAAACTACCATCTCAAGTGGAAAATAAGAATTACCACAACTGAAATGTAAACTTAAAAATAGTGTCACGAATTAAAGAAGCATGGAAGAAGATGATGTAATGAAGATGATGCTACCGGACTCTGCTGCTGTTCTATTGCCAGCCAGAGGAGTCTCAGCTGGGTGTCTGTTCTCTTTTGTGTAATTCTCCATATTGGGCTCAGCCTCTATCCTCAGAATTTCAGCACACCAATTGTTGGTCTGTTTTTTAAAGAACAGAGGGGAAATTGGTTCCTTCTTTTATGAGAACTCAGTGACGGTTATTCTCCTTTCCCCAGGATAAAGATAGTGTTTTTGCTTAAAGAGAAAATATATCATCTTTTCTTTAAGTATATCACCCTCATGTAAAGATTTGTTCTTTTTTGTATATCAAAAATATTGTGCTGTATTTGTTATTGAGCACTATTCTAGACATTTAAAGCACATCCTTCTTGGTCTTTGGTACCATGCTCCAAGGCATGCCTCTAAACTCCCATTTTATGGATGAGGAAATGGAGGTGCAGGGTATTGCTTTTAGGCAATTGGTCTAGAGACCTATAGCAGTTGAGTTGCGATGCCAGGGTTCGAACTCGAGGCTAGCTGCAAGGCTTAGAGCTTGCTACAGCTTCTCTGTATAGGGCTTTGGGTAGAATGGCCATCTTTATTATATTGATTCTGCGTAACCATGAGCATGGAATGTTTTTCCATCTACTCAGGTCTTCTGTAATTTCTTTTAAATCAAAATGGATCAAAGACCTGGATATTAAGCCAACAACTTTAAACTTACTAGAAAAAGAAGTAGGGTCATCACTACAGCATGTAGGAGTTGGAATACTACTCGGCCATTAGAGAAGATGATATTATGGCTTTTGATATCAAATGGATGGAGATGGAAAGAATTATGCTAAATGAAGTATCCCAATATCAGAGACTCAAGGGCCGAATGGTTTCTCTCATCTGTGGATGCTAGAATATATGGGGAAGCAGTAGGGTAGATGGCTAACCTAACAATACTTCAAATTTTATGACTCTCAGAGTAATAGGGGGATGGCTTCCTAGGATACTTGGAGGTGTAGAGAGGGGGATGGGGAGGGGGGAGGGTGTATGAAGAACTCATAGGAGACTGGAGAGTGGGAATATGGGGGAAAACATCTCAGAAGCACATGCCATTCCTCCATGAGATACCCATTTAATGCATGAGTTCTTCTGGGGGAAACTGCAATAGGTGAAACCCAAGGTGGTCATCCATGTTTTGGCATTACCCCTGGATAACAAAGTATATACACATTGATTACTGTTGGTTTGATAATGTTTCCCCCTCAATTGTATCTCTATATACTTCTAATAAAATAAAAAAAAATTTAAAAAATAGCTTGCTACAGCTTCTCATGTTGCTTGGCCGTGGAATGAAGAGCCACAATAGCAGACTCATCTGACTGCTTGGAGACAAGGATTGAAGGTGATCAAAACCCTTCTCTGCCTTAATAGAGATGTTTTAGCCTCATAAGAGCAGTGAAAGAATGAAATCTGGAAAGTCTCCCTCTAATCCTCCTCCCACTCCATTCACCCAACTCCACAGCTCTGTTGTCTTCATTCCTTCTGGGTTCCTTGACCCTGCTTCCAAACAAAGTGAACATATGTTGATGCTCTAGAAGTTGGTGTCCTTGCTAGAAACAGCCTGTGTGACAGTGGCTGTACACTGTGGTCTGGAGCCCAGGAGGGACAGGTGCTTCAATAGCCCTCATTGCCTCCTGCCACTCTCTCCCACTCATGCCCATCATTCTGAAATTAAAACGTGCTTTTTCTTCTCTAACTGGGTCCTGCTCACTGCTTTGAAGCACTTCTATTTCAAACCTCCACTTTTCTTTTCAACCCTCTGACCTGCTAAGCCACCTTCTCAATCATCCTGTATCACCTGACCACCTACTTCACTGAGCGAATGGAGGTGCAACTCCTGTCTCAGTGGAATCTGCCTGTTTCCTTCCACCCTGGTCACCACGGACCAGGTATTGATCTCTCCGTGGAGCTAACCTGCTTCTTTTATTCTTATTTTCATTAATCTGCTTCTTGTACTGCAGGTTTCACCCCCTCCCAGGGACCTTGCCACACAGGTTTGGCCTTAACTATTCTTACACAGCCCTTCCTCTCTTCCAGTTCTTTCCATCAACATTAATATGTGAAAGATTCTCTCTTTTCTCTGAAAATGCTACTCACTTTGTAGGTTACTTCCTCTGTCACCTGACTGTAATTACCATGTGTTTACATTTATGCTGAATTCTCTATTTCAAGGCCAGACCCTTCTCAATTCAAGACCCATACACACGACCTTCAGAAGTGCATCTCCAGCTGGGTGTTGGCAGGCACTCCTATCTTCTTCCTCTAAGTGTTGCTGCTCTTGACATGGCCATTTGGCTGTCGGCCACAGCAGGACCTGCAAGGTCAACCTTGACATCCTCCCTTCCCTTTGCTCCACCATGCACGGACAATCAGCTGTCCTCATGCAGAGACTCCTGATGTCTCAGGTGGCCTGTCTAGACTTCTCTACTGTCTCCTGACACCTCAGCTCCAGGCCTCTCAACCTCTCCTTGCTCCTAGAGAACTTCAGTGGTTCTCTGCTGAGCAACATTTGGCCTGTCTTATACCCTGAGATCCATTCTTTGCACTGTCACCAGCATGGTCAGTGGAGAAAACCAAACCAAGAACATTCTTGCTCTGCTTCCAACCTCTACAATAAAATACTAATGAGCATGCATGCAATATTTTTACATATTAGTTGTCATTGCACTGCAATTATATATGATTATAGATGGAGCTAGGTTGAATAGATTTGCAATTGTCTGAGATTTCACAGTCTTGCCAGAGCTGATATTTGAATTCTGAGCTGCCAAGTTTAATCACTATGTCATATAAAAATAAACAATTAATATTCATTTTAGTCATTTTTTTGTTTCTGTGACCAAAAGCCCTGACAAGAACAATAGTGGTGGAAAAGTTTATTGGGGCTCATGGATCCAGATGTTCAGTTCATGATTGGCCAACTCTATAGGTCTGGGCCCCAGATGAGGCAGAACTTCATAGCACAGGGGTGTGGTACAAAAAAGCAGCTCATTCATGACAGTCAGGAAAGAGAGAGAGAGCTTGAGAGGAAAGCAAGGAGCCAGGGATAATATAATCCTCAGGGCACATCCCAGTGACCCACCTCCTCTAGCCACACCTTATCTGCCTAGCCCATCAAGTGGATTCATCCACAGATTAGGTTACAGCCCTTGTAATCACATCCTCTCGTCTCTGAACATTTTTAAACTGTCTCACATGTGAACTTTCAGGGAACAACTCATATCCAAGCTATAAAAAAGACTAGATCAGACCAGAACTTCCATGCTCACGTTCGTAGGCATGAGGAAGGGAAGGGAACCATCAATCAAAGGCAGGGGAATCTTGAAAGACTAAGAAAGGTAGGTTACATCCCCTCATATGAGTACTTGGCTCCGAGACTCCCTTCTCCTGGTGAAATCTTTTCTTTTTCTCTTTTCTTAAATAAAATCTGTCTGTTCTGCTTGCCTGAGCATCTCTCGATTTCTTTCCTTGACTATGGGGGTCACAAATCCGTCTTCCACCAGATTGGCATCAACATATGTATATATGGCTTCCTGGTTCTGGTAATCTGGAAGCCATTTGAGAACATAAATCACATGCTGTTATTTATTCTAGTGCCTTGAGGCATGCCTGGCACTTTCAAATGAATAAATGCATAGGTACATGGTGATATTTTAGGGAAAAGAAAAAATTTTTTGATGTAAAGCAGCTCATAAGGACAAGACAAAAAAATTCCAGTTTCAAGATAAGCACAATATGTGTAGTCTCAAGTAACGCTGTGAAGTAATAATAACTGAAGCTTATTAGGCAATCTAATGTCTGATCTAGTCTTTTTTCTTTGCCTACAAGTGAGTGCCTTTATCAGCAAAAAGGAAGTCTCTCTCTGGAACACCTTTGCTAGCAGAGGGGCTTTCTAGCAGAGGGGGATGTTAAGTTGTTCTTTCCCCTTTTACAATAAAATGATCTTCAGCTAATTTCCTCATTATTGACCTGTATCATTTTGCCTACACTGACTGTCTAATCTTTACTCAGCAGCACACAACAGTATAAAAATTGCTGCAATTCCACAATCCAACATGGCAATTTCTTACTCATCCTTTGGGGGCATAAGTGTGGCTATCTCCTCCTATTTGAAGCCTTCTTTGATTCTTCCATGTAAGAAACCATTTTCCATCCTCTGTGGTCACCCATCACCTTCTTCACTCAATGCAATCACATATTTTATAATCACTCATACTAAATGAAGACTGACACTTCAGGGTTTGTTTTTACCTCTTTTGTGGGAGGTTTTTTGCACAGTGCCCCAAACACAGGAGACTCTCCAATGTTAAATGATAGAAGGAGTGAGAGAGAAAGATTTGGATGAGAAGAATGAGAAGGAAGGGGTGAATGGATATATACATGACTCCAAGGGAAACACAGGGGAAGAAGACAGATTCCGGTGGAGTAAGACAGAGAAGGAAGATTCAGAGCATAGGGGATGACTGAGATTTTAACCAGAATGTTGGCTGGTGTGAAAGAAGGCTGTGGGCAGAGACACTCCAGGCAGAGGGAGAGCCAGCGTAAGCACACAGAGACATGGGGTTGGCTGCCATACTCACCAAATGGCAAGGAGACCTGGGTGAAGAGAGCTGGGATTGGAAGCTGGAGAGGAACAGCAGAGGTCTCCTGATAAAATAGGTCTCAGCCCATGAAGAGCCTTGGAAAGCACAAAAATGGATTTGGACCTTCCAACTATAATGGGTCCTCAGGTGCGAGCCTGTCTGTCTCTCCAAACATCCTAGTCATGGTGGAGGACATTATTCCTTCACTTTGCACTAAGTACTAAGTACTTGACTAAAATTGAGGGCAGGCAGACAGCTCCCGTGATATTTCCTAGGAGCCTAAATCACAGGGTTTTGGCATCTCGAGTTTTAAAGGGAAATTGAAATCACTTCAGTACTCATTCATGCTGAAACTACTTTTAGAATTTCCAGGAACAATTGACAACACAAATCTGTCTCCTAACAATGGTTAGGCTTTGGGATTCCTCCTGCCTTTATTCTGCTGAATGAGCCAGAATAGAAAGAATAACAATACCTGACATGCCCTTACATTATGTTTGTAGAGCACTCTCAAATGATCTCATTTGATCTTCACAGAAATCCTGTAAGCTAAGCGCTATTATCTTCATTCAGCGGCACAAACAGGCACAAAAATAGTAAGGCGGCCAAGAATGCATTCTCTCACTTCTCTTCTTCTCTGACCCTCTCAACTAGGTAAGGTCTGGGGATCTCTACATGCAGATAACATGCAGATAAAGGCCCCGAATCAATCACAAAAGAGGCAGAAGATAAAGAGACTATGCAATATGTGTTTAAAATGGGCTTTGTTGAATACTTTTTCTGATTATCATCATACACTCCCATTGACACTCTTGGACTGAAGTATAATTACATATACTTTTTTTTTAAGAGAGAAGGACACACAGAGAGAGAGAATCAATTTTTATTAAGTTTTTCACATAGCTTTCATTGCTCTGACACTTAGCTGTGTATGTGGGTGCTGGGGTTTGAACACGTGTATTTGTGCATGCTGGGAAAGCGCCATAACCACCGAGCCACCGCCCCAGTCCCTAATTCTGTGTACTTTGTAGAAAAGGACACTGAGGCTCAGAGAGGTTAATCAACTGGTTCAGATTAGTCCAGCTTCAGGATGATAGTCAGATCTGAACCTCCTTCTGCAGACTCCAACCCCCATGCCCTTTCATCAGTTTCATACTATAAAGAGTGTGGCCTCAGAGCTCAGAGTGCCACTGCCCAACCTTATGATCTTGGGACTGGCTTTATGGTCTTGAGAGTCTGTGCTTCAAGTTCTCATCTTTAGAATGAAGAGGGTACTTGCTCCTACTTCTTTTTTTGAGAATTGAGAGTGACCCTTGGTGTTGAGTGAATTCTTAAAGAAAGAGAGATTTCCCAGGTAGGCAAGCAAGAGAGGGAGCCAGGAAATCCAGAAGGGAGAAAGGGCAGGATTGGCCTGGATCTATCTCCTGTGGGAAGAGCTTCAGCCTTGTTCCAGGGCTGCAGAGGAATGTGGATCCACACTATGGCAGCCTCAAGACAGCTGAGGAAAGAAACTGTCAATCTTGGGTTTCCAGAAAAGAAGAGGCCAAGATGTGATTGCGCACGTGTGCATATAAAGGAAAGAAGTGCAGGGGAAGCATTGCAGGGCAGGCTGGCGCTGCCCTGGGAGAGGTTGGAGGGAAGTTTGCATGGAAGCATCTGGAGCTCTAAAGTCAACTGAAGATGTTTCAACATGATAAAATGCAAAATTACAATTCAGCCATATTGAAAGATGAGCAACTATTGGGAAAAAACATAAAAAATGTTAAAGTAATTAAAAATGTTTATGTATGAGCAGCTGGGTGGGAATAAAAAGCATGGGGCAGCCAGCCCTTGCTCAGTGCTCTCAACTGTGTGTGTTTGCATGTGTGTGCATGCTCACACGTGTGTGATTATAAATTGTCTTCTTTTTCTAGTCTGCAAATGAACAACTTTCCTAACGTGGCTTTGAGGTGTCTCCCATACGAGGCAGCCAGGGCATGAAGTACCTGGCCTATTTTTCCTTGGGACATTCTTCATTTCCTAAGAACTACTTAGGGCTTTACAAACTATAAAAGCATGTGTTTACTGTAACCTTTCTGAATGTGCCCATTAACCACTGACCTTTCTTCTTAATGAATCTTTAAACATTTCAACCTTTGTGTGCAGTTTGGAAAAGAAACGAAGATGCCCGAAATGGCTTTCAGAGAGAGATAAGAAATCTGTCATAAAATCAGCACCAGGTGAGACAATGTGTGCTGAAGCAAATGAGCTGGTGTCCACAGAGATAAATGAGGAGATCTCTAGGAGAATGGCAGTGGAAAATCTCTTCAGAAGAAAAACAGAGATAAGTCCAAAGGGGATGGAAATAGATTATAGCAGAGGAAATTAGTGAAGAGCAGGTTGGTAACTGAGAGCCTAGAAGAGCAGTGGTGTCTTAAGAGATGATTCTAACTGGATATACCACCTGCACCCAGAGTTCACTCTCTCCACATGGTGCACACGCGCATGCGCACACACACACACAGAGGCACCCGCTGTATACATACATCCTATCCACAATTGATTCTGTAGCAATTGACTCTCATGGTACAGTCCCATGTCCTTGAAACGAAGACCCAGATCCCTGCCTAGCCACTTAAGCCCTGACCATCCATCCACACAGTCTTAAGGGCAAAGCATCGGAGCCTTCTTCTTCTTCCTTTTTTCTTCAAGAAAATACACCTTCCCCTCTCAGCTTACACTTACTGCCCTTGCTGACTCCTCAAATACCGCCTATGTGCAAATTATCCTTGCCCTATTTCTATTTTTTTGCACTGCATTAAAATAAAAAAATTATTTATGGTATGTCTATTTCTACTTTTAGTAATGGGAAAGTGACTTTATCCAGGTTTCTAATTACCTATGACACTAAGCACATGACCCGGCACTTGGTCAATCCCCAGGTAACACTTTTTCAGTGAGCAATTAGATTGACCACTAGCCAGGGCTGGAACTCAGCTGGGTACCGGATTAGAGGGTAGGATCAGGTCTTTCCCTAACATTTTTCTTCAAGCCTTCTTTTCTTTTTCTAACTCCTGTCACATTCTGATTTTTTTCTCAAAAAATTAAAATACTTTAATCAACTGAAAAGAAGGCCACATTAGCCCATTTCCTATATTTTGGACTACATACCACATTAATTATTCACCTGCAGTCTGACTCTTAGATTTATTGCTTTTCATTTACATATTAAAAGAAAACAGAAACCAAGCAAAGGTAAGGAGACTTGCTCCAGTGGTGCATTTTTCACTATACATCTCACCTAGAAGGCTTGGCCACCTCCCTTCTTTGTTCTTCTTGTTCTCAAAGCTTCTTGTTAGGAAGGAAAGGTAGGGGGAAAAAGCATGTTGATCATGTTTTCCAGGACCTGCACAGGGCACTCTCAACACATATTTTTTCCCATAAAGTCCATAGTAGTTCGCAGGTTAGAGATTTTTATTTGTGTTTTCAAGTTGATGGAATAAAGGTGCAGGTAGACACAATGAAAACCCCTAGCGAGCAAGTGGAGGGCCGGAATAGGGCTCATGCACAGGACTCTCAAAATTGGTGCTCAGTTTCTACACACAGGTGCCTCTCAACCAGTTTTCCTTCAAGAAAATCTTGGCGACTCTCTTAAGAAATTCCTCTATGCTACATATGAGAACGTTGAGATCCAGGGAAGGGAATTGACTGTCAACACCCATTTTCCTTTAAAAAATTTTTTTATTAATGAGTTCAGTTACTGGACAATCATAAATGCATATAGAGTAACAACTTGATATGCATTTGCTTCTAAACCGGTTACCTTCATATCGCCCACACTCCAGTCTCTTGATTTTTCTATATTTCACCCCTACAACCAATTTAAATATTTAGATTGTGAATTTTCCAGAATTACACGATTGCATGAGCATTATTTGGATTCTTGTGGTGGTAAAGAGTGTGCTACATTGTTGATTGTCTACCTAGATCCCTCCCTATCCTCTCTCCTTCTCCCCCCAGTCCCTCTTCTCCCTACATATCTATGATTCCCCTAGATTATGTGCTGCTACAACTTTACTGGGTCTAATACATGAGTTTGATAATATTTCACCCAAGCCTGGGTTTTGCTATAGCCTCCACAAATGAGAGAAAACATTTGACCCTTGAGTCTCTGGGTTTGACTAAGTTCACTCAGCATGATTTCTTCCATTGCCATGTATTTACCTTCAAAGGTGGCAATATCATTATTTCTAAATGCGGAGAGGACTCCATTTTGTATGTATACCACAGCTTTTGGATCCATTCATCCAGTGAGAGGCATCTGGGTTGATTCCACAATTTAGCTACTGTAAATTGAGTGGCTATGAACATAGATTTTGCTGTGTCACTGTAATGTGATGATTCTAATTCTTCTGAGAAAATATCCAGAAGAGGGATAGCTGGAGCATATGGTGGATACATCCTTAATTTTTTGAGGCTTCTCCATATTGCTTTCCAGAGCAGCTGCACCAGTCCGAAGTTCCACCAACAGTGTGCTAGTGTTCCTATGTCCCTACAATCCCTCCAGCAACTGTTATTACTTATATTCTTCATCTTTGCCATTTGACTGGAGTGAGGTGAAATCTAAGTGTAGTTTTGATGTACATTTCTCTGATTACCAGTGATTTAGAATGCTTTCTAATATATTCATTGGCTTGCTTGATTTCCTATGTTGAGAAGTTTCTGTTTAGATCTCTGGCCCTTTTATTGATTGGATTGTTTGTGTTTTTGATATTAAGTTTTTTGAGTTCTTTGTAAATTTTGGATAATAGTCCCCTTTTGGAGGAATAACAGGCAATGATTATCTCCCATTCTGTAGGTTCTCTCTTGACAGTTTTGATCAATTCCTTGCCTGAGCAAAAGCTTTTTAGTTTAATGGCATTCCACTCATTGATTTTGAACTTTAAGACTTTAATTCTTTTGCTTAGTCTTATTGAGAAAGACTTTGCCTACTCCCATATGATGGAGTCTTGCTCCTAATTATTCTTCTTCTAGCAGTTGTATGATAGATGGTTTAGTTTGTATTTCCTTAATCCATTTAGATTTGTTTTTGTGGAATGTGAGAGATGAGGTTCTAATTTCAACTTCCAGCACATCGTGCACATGGCTGTCCAGTTTGTCCAGCACCATTTGTTGAGTAGGCTGTCCTTCCTCCATGTTATATTTTGACCCCCTTGTCAAAGATCAGAAGTTTAAAGATTTGTGGGTTTGTCTCAGAGTCTTCCATTCTATTCTATTGGTCTTCATTTCTACTTTGATACCAGTACCATGTTGTTTTATTTAAAATACAGCTCTATCATAAAGCTTTAGATCTGGTAATATGAAATCGCCTGTTTGTCTTTCATGCTTAGTAATATTTTGGCTCTTCTGGGTTTCTCGTTGTTACAAATGAATTTGAGAATTGCTTTTTCTATATCTGTAAAAAATGACATTGTTACCTTTTTTTTTTAAGAGAGAGGGACAGTGAGAGGGAGAGAGAGAGACAGAATCAATTTTATTAGTTTTTCATGTGGCTTTCATTGCTCCAACACTTCATTGTGTATGTAGTGTTGAAGTTTGAACCCATGTCCTTGCACATGCCAGGGAAGAGCTGTACCTGCTGAGCCACCACTCCAGCCCCTGACAATGGTATCTTAATGGGAATTGCATTGAATCTCTATAACCCTTTTGTCAGAATGGCTATTTTAATTATATTGCTCCTGCCTAACCAAGAACATGGAGCATCTTTCCACCTTCTCAGTTCTTCTTCAGTTTCTTTCTTCAGTGTTCAATAATTTTTGTTTTAGAGGTCTTACTTCTGTTGTAAGATTAATTCCCAAGTCTTTTCTTCTTCTTGAGGATATTTTGAATGGGACCAATTTTCTTATTTCTTCTTTTGATCTTTTTCCTTTCCACTTTTTTTCTCACTCAAGAACAGACTCATGGTGCTTTCAATATCTAAAACTGTAGTTGAGAGGACTGTAGAAAACAAATGCAAGGTGATTTCTTTAATTAAGCATGCTAATTTTAAATGCAGAGTCTTGATGTCAGGCAGATTCAAGTTCAAATCCCAGTTTTCCCACTTATTAGCTGAGGGAAGAAGGAGTTAATTTCATTGACAATAAGTTTTCTCCTAAGGTTATTATAAGGATTAAATTAGATGAGGTATGTAAGAAAGCATGTTTTTCCAGGGCTTAGTATGCACATCACATCAGTGTGCCCTTTTCTTTAGAACTAAGCTTGGTGAGTGCAGGAGTGTGTAAACTGTCCTTGTCCTTGAAGGTAGTATAATGGAGAACGATTCCCAGTCTCTGTCTGCTGCCCCCTGCCATGTAAGGATGACGCACCCATTGTAAATTTTCAAGTCCTCCTCTAATACTTTATCTGGATTAGGGTTTATAGTTCTTAAATTCTTATTTCTAAAATGCCTGTTTTGGGTGGAGCAGTGGCCCGTGGTTACAGAGCTTGCCTGGCATGTGCGAGTACACAGGTTCAAACCCCAGCACCACGTCAGAGGAATGAAAGTGACATGAAAAACTAAACTAAAAAAAATTGCATCTATCTCTCTCACTGTCCCCTTTTTCTTTAAAACAAATGTCTGTCTTTTCAAAATTGTGCTTGAACAAAGGAGTTTCTCTGTTCTCGTGTGCCATCAACTTCCTTCCAGGTGGCATCAATCTCTTCTATTCACAAAGTTTAGAACTTAAGGGAGAGAGTGTTGCTATGGAGGAAAATATGATATCATTAATAATAGAAATGCTTTGAGGTCACACACATGGCAGAAACATTGACTTTAAAACCAAATCGCTCCAAGTATTTGCAAGTCTAGAAAGGAGACTGATGGTCTTAAATCATAATTTGCCTGCTGAAATAGATTATCTTCAATGGTGTGAGTACAGTGGGAAGGAAAGCTCATAAGTTTTTCAGGAATATCGGCTTTGGAATCCTGAGTCCACCACTTATAAGCATTGCATTGGGAAATGCCAGTGAGATTCTGAATCTCTAATTTTTATTAATGAAGGAGGGATTTTAATACCTACTTTGCCACATTACTATGATCCTTAAATGTGAGTTACATGTCCCTCATATTGAGAATACTCCTAAATGACAACTCTGCCTTTCCTTACATGGAACCACAGTGTCCTGTGTTTGAGTCCAATAACACTACTTGGTAGCTATGTGACGAAATTACTGCAATCTTTGAACTTAAATATCCAGCATGTAAAATGAAGATATAATATCTGCCTTATAGGTGTACCATGCATGTCAGATTAATTAACTTGTGAATAGTGTCTGGTGTGAGTTATCATTCTACAAATGTCTTCCTCTGTCTTTCCTTTCTCTTTTCATTTCCTCTTATGGTCCCCACTTTCCCTTTCGGTCCCCACTTTCCCTTCCTTCTTTACCCAGTGATACCTATGAAACTCCAGACACTGTCCTCATGCACAAGAGACCTAGTTGCAATAATGCAGCTACCTCCTGTTTCCTGGTTCCCAGAATGAGCCACAAGAAGCCTGTCTTGAATCCATCATTTCCATGAACAAAACTCAAGAAGCCAAAAAAGGAAATGACGTGTTTCTCCATCTGTGGGGAAAGCTTAGGGTCCAGGGCAGGCTCCCATTGTCACCAGCACTTTCTCACAAGTTCTCAGGTTGGCTGCCCCATTGCAGGCACCCTTCTTTTGCCTTTAGGTGCACAAAGGAAAACATATCAGCTTTGCTGTGTCTGAATGGGATTTACCAACCTCTAATGCACTCTGAAACTGCAGCCCAGTTATATCAAAGAGAAATTCTGCTGAATGAGATGGTCTAACTCAATTGTGTTCTTATGGTGCATGCACTAATTTAACCGTAATTCAGTGTACCTACAATGATTCACACTAGACATTGGGATCTCAACAATCAGTAGCATAGGCATGATTTGTAGTTCGCATTCAGGGGTTGGAAGACAGTCAGACAGTACATTAGTAAATACAAAAAGCAAAATTGTCAGGAAGTCTTTGGCTTCTGTTTGGATTTATGTCTCCTTAACAACAAGAGATCAGACAGACATGGTTTTAGATACTGAATCTTCTAATTATTTGCTGGGTAAATTGAGACAAGTTACTTAAACTGTCTGAACCTCAACGATCTTGATCTTGTCTCTAAACAAGAATGACTGTTAGGTTCAAACAAAACCCAAGGTGTAGAAGGTGTAGGTGCCTAATATGTGTGTGTGTGTGGTATATTCTTCTATAACTGAAGAATATAATATATATTCTATAATATATCAAAGAGGCCTTGCTATGAATCCCAGGTATGTCAGTCAACTTTTTGTTACTATAAGTAATTATCTGAAACAGACAATTTAGAAAGAAAAGTTTATTTAGCTCATGGTTTTGGAGGTTCAAAGTCAAATTTGTGCAGACCCACTGGTTCAGTCTCTGGCAAGGGCCTAACAGGGAATGGCATCATGGAGGAAGTACCTATGGAAGGAAGTATCACAACACAGACTAGGAAGCTAAAGGGAGACAAGGGGTCAGGTGCAGGCATTTATACTAGCTAACTCTTGGGAGCACTCTCTCCAACAATCATTATTCCCTTCTAAAAGCAGTGTGACCTAAGGACCTCCCATTAGGCCACCTCTTCAAGACCCTCGTTCTCAAGAGTACTAAACTGATGACTAAGCTTCCCATGCATGAACATTTAGGGACAAATCATGTCCAAGCCATAAAATCATATACACACACACTCACACATACATACCAGACATACTTTTTTGACAAGTATATGTATGAATACAAACACACACACATGTATATGTGCTTTTACCTTGCCACACCACTAACTCCTCCCCATGTGTTCCCCACTTTGTTGGAAGCTTGAAAGATACTAATTTCTTTCCTGTCTCATTCTTTCGACCCAAGAAATGTGTGTTACAATAGTTATAATAAACTAATTGGTAGAGGCCCTCCACTAGTGCAGAAGAACAATCAGACGATTTTAGGTGCATCTCCAAAGCTTTTGATGCTATCCTCTTCCAAACTCAAGGTCAACTGTCTTTCTTCCAGGCTCAGGTGGTCACTTTAATATTTGTTGGAACTGTTTGAAAAACTGTTTGAAGTAGTTTTTGGTAGAATGGCTACATGTTTATTAGGAGGAGGGAAGGGATTCCTATGAGAGAGGCTGAACTCTCTAAAACCTCATCCAGCATGAAAACATTATGGTGGGAGCTAGAGTACTGGCTTAGTGGTTACGGTGCTTGCCCAGCATGGACAAGTAAGTGAGTTCAAACCCCAGCAGCACGTATGCAACTAAGTCTTGGAGCAACGAAAGCCACATGAAAAACTAAAAATAAAATTATTTCTCTCTCTTTCTCTCTCTCACTGTCCCCTTCTCTTTAAAAATAAACTAATAAAAAACATTATAAGGGAGTTTTTATGACACATATCAGTAAGTTTATAGTACTAATTCGGTTTAAAAATAAAGTGAAATTCAGAATTAATAAAAAAAAGAAAAATTTTCAAATATTGAAATAAAATGGTTGTCACCCAAAAATACTATATGCAGAAAAACTCTGCTTCAGATTCATTGGAGAAACACAAACTTTCCATGATAAGAACAAACTAGCAAAATACATAGACACAAAACCAACTCTACAGAGAATACTCAAAAGACAAACTTCAAATCAAGTAACAATCAAACAACTCCTAAATCCCACAATCAGAGAAAAATCAATAAAAACATAACTCCCTAAAAAGTATCCAAGATGGCAGAAAATACAGCAAAGGTCTGAGTACCAGAGATACAAAATCACATTAAAAAAATTAGGCATAGGGGTCATATCACAGTGTACAAAATACTTCTTAAAATAATTTTGATATAAATTAAATGGATATTATTTAATTTTTACCACTAACATAAAGTTCATAGTTCCCATTTCTTTCCTAAAAATAAAGAGATTTCTTAGACTCCACCAGTTCTGTAGAATTTCCCATACTTGATATTTGATGATTTTAGTTTTAAAGGTGGATGGTATTTTCAAAGAGGATTGGTCGGATGTCAGGGTATTCTCTCACTATTGAACTTTTAAGTAACTTCCAGTCATTTGTAGGAAAATGTTTAAAAATCAAGATTTTTATTGTAGGTGAAGAAATGCAGATTTTGAGTGTTTATTAATTTCTGCAGTGAAAATACTCCCACCATGCCCAATTTTAAGCTATTTGCTTGTAATAACTGACTAGTAAAATTCCTGAGCCACTCACAGTGCACCACTGGCTTTGTATGAAGTGCTCTGGTAAGTACTAGGGATACAGATATATAGTAAGAACTAAGTTCACTCATTGTACTCAGCCGTGAGTGAAGAAAGCACTGAATTTGGGATAGGAAACTCAAATTTCATTCCTGGTATTTTCCCTAAATAGCAAAACATTAATAGAAAAGTAGTCTTTCTAAATATTAAATTTTTCAGGTATTGCAAAAATACTGTTGAGATGATTAAATGAGAATAACGTGTGTGAAACTGTAGTCCAGATGATGAGTATAGAATATTTAATACCCCTAATCTATTGCATCAGTGTGATGTCTGATGCTGAGAATAAGGGAGGAATTCCAAACTGGGAGCAACTCTTCTGCCCAAAGGGAGAGAAAATGCTAATTCTCCCTGACTTGTGAATGAACCCATCCTAAATTTGAATTATCATAAATTGAAAATGCATTAAACATACTTGACCTATTGAACACCACAGCTTCAAGAGACAGTACCCACAGGCTTTTCAGTGTGGGCCCTTGTGATCCTGTGACTGCCTCAGAGCTATGGCTTGCTCCCGCCATACAGCAACACCAGGAAGGATCAGGCTGCGTATCACTTGCTCCACAAAAGATCAAAATTCAAGGTATTGCTTCTACTAAATGCTATTGCTTGAGCAACATTAAAAGAATGTTGTAAGTCCAGCCATCATAAGTTGGGGACCATCCACCATCCTCCATAAGGGCAGATTTAGAAAGAGCAAGTCTCAGAGAGATCACAGATGTAAAATGAAGCATTTGAATTAGAGATGGTAACAGCCACAGAATTAATAACAGCTTATAATTATCTGGTGCTTATTTTATTTCAATTAAAATATCCTCACACAATCCATTTAAATGCCATTTAAAAATTCCCCGAAGAACTTGATTTCCATTTTGCTCCATTTTCTAGATTCAGTGAATTTTCAAGAAATAAGTGAAACTTTGATTTCAACAGTGATTTTAAAAAGTCAAAGGTTTGGCTGGTAGAAAGATTGCACAATTCCTAATTTGCGTTTCAACATCTCTCCAAATAACTGAAATACATTAATGCTTTAGAAATTATTTCTCAAGGCATTTTCCACCTTTTCTCTGGAACATTAGACGTTTAAATTGAAATCAGTATGCTCCTAATTTCTTCTATTTAATTTATTAAAATGGTGAGGCTCTGTGAAAGAAGGGAATGCCCAAAACACCTGGCAAAGCTAAATTTTCTGATTTAAAGCATTGATGGTTTCCATATTTTAAATATGGTTTCCAAGTTTCATTTAATTAGCATCTTAACTTTTCATAGCCCTGCTCTGGCCTAACCATACTCTCTATTCATCTTCTGGATTTCCAGTCTCAAGTTTTCTTACTCTGTCAGCCCCATTCTTAAAAAAAATTAATCCTAAATCTACAAAACAAATTAGAAAAAAATTATCAGGTACAAATAATCCCTTTGACTCAGGTACCAATTTCCCTTTCCAACTTTATTGTGCACCTTATGTGCACACATATGCAAACATATATGCACACATATGCACACAATATGTATGTGCACATATCAATATAAGCACACATGCATTTTCCCTACCATATCACTCATCTCTTTTTCCATGTTCTCCCTGTTCCTAATCTCTCATATTTCTTTGCTCACTGAATTCCTTATTCCAGGATTTCTCCTCCACCTCACATTGATATGTGTGTGTATCTACCAGTTTAGATATATCAATAATTATCTACCTATATTTATACATATCAACAAATATCTGTATCAGTAATTATCTATACATAGACAGATTCCATTAATTAATATTCAGTTCCCAAGTAATCTCTTCCAAGAAGCCTGTCTACAACTCCCTCCACCACAGGCTTAGACACTGTAATTCTCTCTCATTTCTGAACTTTAGCATTGGGGTTACAGTTGAGCCAAGATTACTTATAATTTGTTTTAGTAAATTATGTGGCTGATACCTATTCTGAGTGTTCTTAAGAAGAATACTTCATACATAATTCAGCTTTGCATTCACAGACTATCTTGCAGAATGTGGGAAAGATTCCACCCCACATACTCACATGCGTTCACACAACTTCACACACACACACACTTATGCGTTCTATAATTGTAGAGCACAAACTTCCAAAAAGGTGCCCATTAAACATTTTGGAACATTTTCTCTCTTTCTCAAGGTCAAGAACTTTCCTTTGGAATTTTGCAAGGAATTTGGCTCACTTTTTAAAATAATTTAGAGCTGATGCCTTGTATCCAAATATAAGTGATGATACAGGATGACAAGACTGCTAATAAATGTTTTAACAGAGCCATAGACTCAAAGAGGGCAGAGCTCACTTATTCTGCTTTTGTTGGGAGAGAGATGCTGGGGGAACCTCTTAGGAATATGGTATGTACTTCAAAAGTTACAGATGGAATGTGCCAGACAGGGAACTGTAGAGAGGGACAAGGAAGACAGAGAAGAATGACATCCCAAGCGAGGCTTAGAGATGAACCAGAGGCATAAATAGCAGCGGGCAAAGAGACTAATCGGCAGTATTACTGTATTACCTGAACAAGGTGCAAAAGACTGTGGTTTTCAAAACGTAGGACAATGCTGACTTCCTAATTCTGTAACTAATACATTGCCAAGTCCAAGTTAGCCAGGAAAAGTGATGTGATCAAAAATCATTCTATTGGGGTCTAGATCTCCGACCCACCTCTAAGGCTATTTACCCTATACCAAGAGGGAAGGCTGGGTTTTATTGGGTGTCAGGACATGCACAGATCTAAGCATTTTGCATAAATCACTAAAACAAGAGAAAGAACTACCAAACTTATTAGATCTTTTAGCTGTGTGTAGTGATCCTGACCTATGTTCTTTTAATTCTTACAAAAATTCTATGAGATAAATGTAATTATTATGCTCATTTTCCTGGTAAAGAAGCTGATTGCTGGGGAATTTAAGTAACTTATTTAAATCACAAGAAGTGTAAATGACAAAACTGAGATTCACATATCTGTCTGTCTGATACTACCAGACAACTGCCATGACTTTTGCTTCCCCCATAGCAATAGCAATTTATGGATAAATAGCACTGCCAGCAATTTGCAAGTCTGAGCTGTTTAATTTTATCTAATTTTATTTTTAAATCCTCTCTGTATCTTTCAAGGTCTATACCTGGTGATGGGATTCCAACCAGCTTCTGGAGATAGATGGGGTGCTAATGTTGAGGTTAGTCAGGCTAAGCAGTGCATAAACAGAGAGAAGAACTATCTTTAACATTACATTGACTACTCTGTGACATGGGGAAGTCAATGAAGATGAACTCTTTCTCAGCTTATCCTTCCCTTGAGTTTTCATCTCCTCCATTTAGCGAGACAGCAGAGTTAAGAAGGAATCTGACACCCACTGGGCATGTGCCAACAGCACTTTGGTGCACTTTGTGCCCATCTTCTCATCTGATTCTGCTAACAACCCTTGGAGGTCCATACAATTAATGCCCTCCTGCTCTATTGTATGGAAGGGAAAATCAAGATTCAAAGAAATGTTGGCATGTGGCTGAGCCTCACAGTTAGTGACTAAGTTACTTGTTTCTACATACTACAGTAATTAGAAGGAAGACTGTGAAGATTTTTTAAAAAACGGAAGTTAATTAGAAACTCAAAAACATTTTGTAGAATTTCAAGCCCTCAAATGCACACTTGTCCCAGGGCTAAAAAAGTGGATTCTTATTACTGAAGATAGCTGGGTAGAAGTAAATTCAGGACCAATTACTAGTATTCCGTAGGCTCTGGAGACACTTAGATTGGAATATTGACTCCGCCTGTAGCTACTGTGTCATTTTGGTGCAGCCATTTACAGGTGCTGAATGTTGACTTGCTTCCTGGCATGATGAGCTCTGTGAAACGTCCCTTCTTGGTAGCAGGAAGAGTTAAATACAGCAATGGAAGCAAAGAGCTGGATCCTGAGATTTGACAAGTGAGTTTATTTTTTAAATTCCTGTTTGCACCGTGATATATTGTAATATGCTCTCAAATTTCAGTTCCAAAGGAGTGATTGAAAATAAATCCAAATTAGAGCCAACAGTCATGGTAGGGACCAGAAGGGAAATGAAAATGGTTTCTAGAATGTGAGAGGAGTCAAAGGGGATGGATTTTTAGCCTAAGTAGTTAAAAGGAGTATAAACCTACAGTAATAAGAAAAACAATTCATGCTGAGTTTCCCAGAAAATAAATGCTACATGGTTTTAATTGGCTACTTATTAGTATCTGAGACTGCTGGACCCTCACTATGGGGCCTGGCCTTTTAACCACCAATCTGAGTTATAAAACAACATGATTTAGTTAGGAAAACTGAGATGGATAGTGACCTTTTAGAAGGAAAGCTTTATAAAACATCTATTTTCCCTCCAATAACGTATGTTTTATTTTTCTTGCCTTTAATCTCACCTTTTAAGAAATGGTTACAAGACTATCTCATTAGTCAGGATAAGTCAGGTTATGCTGCAGGTATGAGTGAACTTTGAAATTTCAATAAGCAAATGTGTGTTCATGTCTTGCACATATTCATATTCATGTCCAGTGAAAATTGATGGACAGAGACTCTACTTTCCAGAGCTAATCAAAAATCCAGGTTAATGGAAGATCTTTCATCTCAACAGTTCACTTGACAATTTCCCATTGTGAAGATAGCGAAATACTGGAGAATTGCTTGGAAGTTTGCATTGCACAACCGAGTTTAATGTCAAGGAGACAAAGATCTGGCTTCCAGCTCTATTATTCGCTCACATTTTGTGGGCAAGAAAAAGCTGTAAGACTTCACCTAGCTGTAGAGGCAGGGAAGTCCAGTATTCCATTGGTCAAGAAAAAGGGATTTGCAACAGAATTTGGTGAACACACGGCATTATCCGTCTGCCAGTTGTGCAAGTGATTTAAACAACTATTGCATTTTATTCTTCAAATTTTACCAGCTTTTTGAGTCATGAGGTCCACTGATTTCCCAGGGCTTAATCCAGAGCATCTCATGGAGCTGCTGCTTAGGAGAGAGATGTTGAATTCTAGCACCGAGTTTCTATCAGTGTTCATGTGCTGCATGAACAGAGGTTTAGACCTCCATCTATGAGTTTGGCAAAGTGAAAGGCACTAAGGAAGGATCATAAACATGAAAGAGCTTGTGATGTAAGGAGGGTGTGCTAGCCCCTAACAGGTCAGGTCCCAGAGGGCCCTTGAGCTTGAGGTGCTCACTGAACACATTGAATTCTTAGGGAAGATGCTAGGGGAAAATCAAGGCTAGAGTTCTGTGTCCCTGGATAAGTTGAGGCAAAGGCTGAAGGATCTTGGTAGGTGTAAGGTAGAGTTGGGAGAGCAGAGGGTTGGGATTTTCACTGATCTTTGAAGTGACTTAAGTAGTCAGGATTCAGCAACCAGTGCTTGTGGAGCTGAGCCTTGGAGATTTCTACAGTCAGATGGTGATGGATGAAAAAGCACCATTGTAAAGAAGCTGCTTCCCAGTGAGGCTTGTCTCAGATGCCACTGTGGTTCTGCCTTCCTTCTGCTGCCCTCTGCCCTTGACCCTCCTAATAACTCAGAGGAAGGAGCCCCAGAGGAATGTAATCCTTAATTTGACAGATTTGGAGCCCTAAGTGTCCACTCACCCTCTGGTTTTCTTGTTAAATCTTTTCAAGTGGAAATTTCTTGACAGGTGTAATTAAAGTCATTGCAAGAACAAATAAATACTTGTTTATCTCAAAGTCACTTGCTCAGTAGTCTACTTTTGCCAAGCTGGATCCCTCCTCCAGCCGCAGAGGCTGCACAGAACCATCAACAGATTAGAAGAGAATGCCTGGTGCTTTGCGGAGTCCTGATTTGTCACCCTGTGCTCAAGGCAGCGTGTGAAGTTAGGGATGGAGATTGTTCAGGATGCGCTAATGCCCTCTCTGCATGCTTTCCCCACTCCACCAACTGTAGTGGTTGTAGAGGCAAATTAGAGGCTATTTACTAGATTGGGAGACCCCATCTTAGACCTTGTGAAGTGACTGTAGCTACATCACTTCACCTATCTGGGACTCAGCTTACTCTTTTATCATACACCAGCAACTCTTAAATTCCGTGCTCGTGATAATTTTCATGTCCCGGTGGTTGACATGGTGGTCCGTGGTTCTGATTTCTGATGCATTAGGGAAAGAGTAAGTAGCATGGCAGGCAACATGGTCCAGTGGTACAGTGAGTTTAGTGTCAAGGAGACAAAGATCCGGCTTCCAGCTCTGTTATTTACTAGCTGTGTTGTCTGGGGCAAGTTCTCTGAGAACCAGGTTCCCCACAGAAAGCAGGAATATTATTATCTGCATCACTGTGCTAAGGTAAGAACAGGGTGATAAATACAGCTTCTAAGAGTATTTCGATAGACACGTAGTCTGGGTTAGTGCATCCTCTTCATCCTCCTTAAAATACCAGGAAGCAAGATAGGCCAGCAACATTTCTAGCAGTAGGTCTCAGGGTACAAGGACTCATTCTCGGAAACTGTCCAAGAACCCAGGTTGCTTAGGGCATGTTTGAGAGGAAGAAGCAAGGTTTGAGCACATTCCAGTGAACATCACTCAAAATTTTCTCTATCTCAACCAGCGTACATCCTTCTACTCCACCAGACTTATGGGGGAAACGAAGCTCTCATAAAGGTGGGAACAGAGAAAGCCCCTTCCCCCAAAGTTTGATCTGTAAAGAGGTTGGAAGTGTTTCTAAACGAAGTAGATTTGCTATGAAGTTGTAGGAAAATGAAAATAAATCCATGTTTCAGAGGAGACAAGTCACTAGTAGTGTCTGATGAGGCAGAATGCCCAAGAACTTGAGGAATTTCCCCTCTTTAGCCCAGAGCACGGGTTTCATGTAAGGACCATGTCAAGAGTGCAGGGGCATTTTTCTCAATTTCTAAGTCCCTGATACATGAATTAATACAGCTGATATGCTTAGGATAGTGCTCAAAAAATTGTAAACACTGGATATTCTAAACACTGGATATTGTGGAGCCAACCTGTAAACACTGGATTTTGTAAACACTGGATATTTATGACCTCCTGTACTGGAGGCAAAAGAAGGAAAGGGTGACATATATTTGGCAGCCAGGAGGACTACCGTTTGGGAATACAGGTGGGCTTCTGAATTGGTTCATGTGAGATTTGGAGAGTAGCATAGCGAGGTTTCAGCAATTTGGTTGTTGGGGGCTGGAAATTTATCACTTTGTCACTGTTATTGATATTTTGTTGCAACTTCATTATTTACCTTTCTCCCTCTATTCTACTTAAATTCTACTTTTTTCTTTCTTTTTTTTGGTACAGGGGATTGAACCTAAGGGCACTTAATCACTGAGCAACATTCCTGGTCCTTTTTATATTTTTTATTTTGAAATAGGATCTTGCTAAGTTGCTGAGGCTGACTTTGAACTTGTGATCCTCCTGCCTCAGCCTCCCAAGTTGCTGGGATTACAGGCACCTGCCAGTGTAGCTGTCCCTCTGTCTTTTCTTTTTCTTTTCTTTTCTTTTTCTTTGTTTTAAAAGAGAGGGATAGTGAGAGAGAGAAAAAGAGAGAGAAAGAGAATCAATTTTATTTAGTTTTTCATGTGGCCCTTGTTGCTCCGACACTTTGTTGTGTATGTATCCTGGGGTTTGAACCCATGTCCTGGTGCATGCTAGG
>PVKS010015478.1:0-45892 GCA_004027875.1 Aplodontia rufa | reverse complement strand
CCACAGTTTTTGGATCCATTCTTCCTGTGAGGGACACCGGGGTTGTTTCCATAGCCTAGCAATGGTAAATTGTGCTGCCATGAACATCGATATTGCAGTGTCACTGTAATGTGCTGATTCTAAGTCCCCTGGAAAGATTCCCAGGAGTGGAATAGCAGGGTCGTATGGTGGAGTCATCCCTAATTTCTTAAGGATTCTCATCATTTTTAATAGCTGAGTAGAACTCCATTGTGTATGTGTATGTGTGTGTGTGTGTGTGTGTGTGTGTGTGTGTGTCAGAGCTTTTGGATCTTTTTGGATCCATTTTTCCAGTGAGGAGCATCCTGGGTTGGTTCCACAATTTAGCTATTATAAATTGAGAGCTGCTATGAACATGGATTTTGCTGTGTTGCTGTAATGTGCTCATTCTAACTCCTCTGGGAAAATACCCAGAAGAGGGATAGCTGGGTCATATGGTGGATCCAACCCTAATTTTTTGAGGAGTCTTCACACTGCTTTCCAGATTGACTGGACCAGTCTGCAACTTACTGGTTTTAGGTTCTGGGTTGAGAAATCAGTTGTGATCTGAATTGGTTTTCCTCTAAATGTGATTTGTTTTTTTTTGTCTTGCAGCTTTTAAGATTCTGTACTTGCTCTATATGTTATGCATTTTCATAATAATGTACCTTGGAGTGGATATGTTGCGATTTTGTATATTTGGAGTTATATATGCCTTCTAAATTTGAGCTTCCATGAATTCTTAAGGTTGGGAAAATTTTCCGGTATTACTTTGTTGAAAAAATTATGCAGACCATTAGTTTCTTCCTCCAAGTTTTCCTTGACCTGATGACTCTCAAATTTGGTTTTTTGATGTTATTCCAGATTTCTTTAATATTCTATTCATGATCTCTTACATATTTTCACTATGGTCTATTTTATTTTCAAGATTATTTACTTTATCTTCATGACCAGAAAATACTTCTTCCAAGTAGTTTAATCTATTTTTGATGCTTTCCATTGAATTTTTAAATTGGTTTATTGATTCCTTCATTTCAAGGATTTCTGCTCGATTCTTTTCAGGATCTCTATCACTTTATTGAAGTGGTCTTTCACTTCCTATATTTTCTCTCTTTCTTCCTTCCTCACTTCATCTTTTAGGCTCATCGGACAATTTCAGCATAAATTATCTAAATTCTGTCTTTAATATTTCTTCAATTGTGCTGTCATTGTTGTCTGTTTTTGAGGTATTATGGGTAGTTTGGAACGTTTTGTTACCTTTTTTTTTCATGTTTTTTGCATGTCCACCCATCTTTCAGAATTATTCTGCTTTCTTCTTTCAAGTGTGGGCTTATTTTCTGAGCTTCTTTTACTTACAGGCCCAAGTTGGATGGATTTTTGGATACTACTATTTTAATTCAACGAGTGACCTCTGTTGACCCCAAAATCAGTTCCTCTTTAAAAGAAGCTACTGGGACCTATTTATTATAGACTCTTCTAAGCCAACTCATTCTACTCAAACTTATGAGAAAAAGTTTGTTGAAATTGTTCTCTTCAGTTCCTTAAATTCTGTTAAACACCTATAATAAAAATTATGGAAAAGATTAAACTATTAATAGTTTAATTAGTAACCTTATCACTACCTTAAGTGGGTACTAGAAAGAGGATGAGAGAAAGACTGAGTAAGTGGGAGGGGTAAAGTGGAGGGCAGGGGAAAAGCAGGGATGAGAAAGAAAGAGAATTTAAGATTAGTTAATTTGTACTGAGGTAAAAAGGAAAAGAGGTGGAGAGAGAAAGTGACACAGAGAGAGAGAGAACCTAATATAGCTGAATTTATACCAAGGTAAATGGAGGTAAAGAGGAACATTAGGTGGGTGAGTTGTACCTATTAAGGCTGGTATCTATCCCTTTCCTCTGGCAATTCCCCTGGTTCTAAATTTGCTTCTCTTTGATTTGGTACTTCAATGGTGGTTGCAATCCCAGGCTTCTGGTGGTGCCTTCCTCTTCTGCTAGGGGTCAATAATTGGTGAAGTCTTCTCCTGGCTAGAGAAACTTTGGGCTTTATCTCAGTTCAGTAGGTGCACAGGTGTTAACAGTGGATAATGGGTGAATTCATACCAGAGTTGGAGCAAAGTTGGCTACTGTGTCCAGTAGGTGAGTGGAAAGTTGCTCTGGGGAAGAACAGCCCAAGTGTTTGCTGGGTAGGCCATTGCATACCTCAGCACTTTCCTGGGAACTGAATGCTACCAGCCAGCTCTGTTCCTTTGTTTGCAGAGCAGGGGGAAAAGAGGGAACAGGGTTTCAGCAGTCCATCATCTATAGTGGTCTCTAGGAATTCTCTCCAGCTCAATTCCCAAGAGGGTCCTCAGCACCGGGATTTTCTCTGACTCACTTTGCAGATGTTTGGATGTGGGACTGTCACTCTATTTATTCAGTGAGTTGACTGGTCAGCCATGGTAATATGGCTGCAGGGCCTGACCCAGCCCTCTCCTCCCCTCAGAACTTAGCTTCAAATTGACCAGAGTATTTCTCAAGTAAAAATTTCCCCCTTTTATTGTTTTAAGTTATGAGTGCTCCTCTGACCATTTCTTCAGGTGGCCAAGGGAGTGCTCTTTTTTTTTTTTTTTTGTTAACCCAGTGTTTTTCTCTCCAGTGCCCCTCCCCCATACTTCCGCTCCTCAGAGATCAGATGTCAGGACTCTCTATAAGTTTGTTTAATGGGCTGCCCCACCTACAGTCTCCTCAGGTCTTAAACTAACCAAAATAGAGTCTTATAATAAATTTTGTTACCAATCTCTCAACTTTGCACTGATAAGCTGCTTCTTTTTGGAGTCCTGTGGAGATCAGGAAATCGCTGCCTAACTTGATTCTGCCATGATGCATCTCCAGTGGAAATTTTTAAAAATTTATTTTGCAAACAAAACCAGGGTTTCTACTTCTGTTAAAAATGATTAAAATGATGATTAACTGTTTCAAAGTAGCTTTGATTGTCTGTTTACCTGCCCAACCACTCTGTCTCTTTCCAAGGAGGTCAGCATTTTCTCCTTCAGTAAAGCATGGTGCTTCTCATGTAACACCCTTATAGTTGGTTCATAGGATGCATAATGTAACTTCAACCTATAAAAAATAAAAAGGCAATTGCATCTTACAGGGTAAAAGAGTTCAGTCAGTGATTCCCATCTACCATCTAAACCCGTTTTTCTTTTATTTTTTTGAAAGGAGAACAAAAGTGACTAACCATATAAAGGTGAATACACCAGAGACAAAAACAAAGTATTATGCAACTTCAATGAAACCTGGGGGTGAGGAGTGAGGTATGGGAGAGGGGAAAAAATCACATTTGCCATAACTAGCTTCATATTTTCTATTAGCACCTATTGTAGTGCTGAAGCATATACTCAGCAAATTGCTGCAATTCTTTGAGATTTAAGAGACTGCACTTACTTTAATCCATTCAAAAACAATTTTCACAAACACAAGAGCCACAAATAATGATTAAACAGAAAGTGTAATTCACATCAAATTAAAGGTGGTCTTGAAAACAAGGCTGATTAACCTTATAATTAAAAAATTAAGTATAAATATATTTTGATATCTCAGAGAAGATAATACCACTGAATATATGATACAAACAGTATTAAAATGTGTTTTGTTTGAAAATGACTTCAAAATTTTTTTTATTATTTTAGTATAATTTACATGAAGTAAAATCTACAGATCTTAAGTGTTATAGTTCAAAGAGTTTTGAGAACTACATATACCCACATAGACCACATTTCTAACACCCCAGAAAATTATGGACTTTATTTATTTAGTATCAAACAATATGATCTCTTTAGAAATGCTTCTTTCACTCTGCATGATGTCTTTTAGATTACTGCTTTCTTATATATCAGTACATAGACTTCATTCCTTTTTATTGTAAGAAGTACTCCCTGATACTGTATTGCACAATGCATTTATCCAATATTCTGATGATGAAAATCTGAGTTTAGGCTATCATAAATAATGCTGCTATGAACATTTTTTATTTTTTTATTAAGAAATTTAGTTATTGTATAATCAAAAAATGTATCCAAACTAACAATATGATATGTATATATTCTTAAATTAGATTTACCCCGTGATCCACCCTATTTTCCCCTCCAATCTCTCCCCCCTTCCCCTCCCCTCCTCTCCTTCCCGATACATCTCTATGAATGACTTAGGTTGTGTTACTACACGTTTTATGGGTTTAATACATGAGGGTTGACCACCTTTCACATAGGCCTAGATCTAGCTCCAGCCTCCACAGATGAGTGAAGATATTTGACCCTTGACTCTCTAGGTTAGGCTAACTTCGCTCAACATGAATTCTTCCATTGCCATCCATTTACCTTCAAAGGCTACAATATCATTTTTTCTAATCTCTGAGTAGAAGGACTCCATGGTATATAGTTTTTGGATTCATTCATCCAGTGAGAGGCATCTGGTTTGGTTCCATAATTTAGCTATTGTAAATTGAGCTGCTATGAACATGGATATTGCTGTGTTGCTGTAATGTGTGATTCCAATTCCCCTGGAAAAATACCCAGGAGAGGGAGAGTTGGATCATATGGTGGGTTCATCCCTAATTTTTTTAGTATTTTCCCCACTGTTTTCCAGAGCGGCTGTACTAGTCTGCAGTTCCAACAACAGTGTGCTAGTATTCCTATCTCTCCACAACCCCTCCAGCATCTATTTTTATTTATATTCTTCATTTTTGCCAATCTAAATGGCGTGAGGTGAAATCTTAATGTAGTTTTCATTTGCATTTCTCTGATTACTAGCGATTTTGAGCACATTCTCATGTATTCATTGGCTTGTTCAATGTTCTCTGTTGAGAAGTTTCTATTTAGCCTTTGGCCCATTTATTGATTGTGTTGTTAGTGTTTTTAAGGTTGAGATTTTTGAGGAGTTTGTAAATTCTGGATATTAGTCTCCTGTCAGAAGAATCACAGGCCATGATTCTCTCCCATTCTGTAGGAAGTCTCTTGACAATTCTGATCATTTCCTTGGCTGTGCAAAAAGCTTTTTGGCTTTATGACATCCCACTCAATGATTTTTTACTTTACTTCTTTCACTTTAGGAGACATGTTGAGAAAGACCTTGCCTATTCCCAAATGCTGAAGTGTTGGATCTAATTTATATTCCAGCAGTTGCATGGTAGCTGGTTTAACTCCTGGTTCCTTGATCCATTTTTATTTGATTTTCATGCAGGGTGAAAGATAAGGGTCTAATTTCAACTTTCTGCAAGAGGCTGTCCAGTTTGTGCAGCACCATTTGTTGAAATGGCTGTCTCTCCTCCATGTTATATTTTGTCCCCCTTTGTCAAAAATCAGATGCTTAAAAATTTGTAGGTTTGTTTCAGGGTCTTCTATTCTATTCCATTGGTCTTCTTTCCTATCTTGATACTAGTACCATGCTGTCTTTGTTACTACAGCTCTATAGTATAGTTTTAGATCTGGTATAGCAAAACTGCCTATTTTGTCTTTCTTGCTAAGTAATGTTTTAGCTATTCTGGGTTTCTTATTGTTCCAAATAAATCTGGGAATTGCTTTTCTATGTCTGTAAAGAATGACATTGGTATCTTGATGGGGATTACATCAAATCTATATAAAGCTTTTGGCAGAATTACCATTTTTATTATATTAATTCTGCCTAATCAAGAGCATGGAACATCTTTCCATCTTCTCAGATCATCTTGGATTTCATTCTTCAGTGGCCAATAATTTTGTTGTAGAGGTCTTTGACTTCCCTTGCTAGATTAATTCCCAAGTATTTTATTACTTTCGAGGATATTGTGAATGGGACTGATTTCCTGATTTCTTCTTCTGCCCTATTATTGAAGGTGTATAGGAAAGCTATTGATTTATGAGTATTGATCTTGTAGCCTGACACTTTGCTAAATCCGTCTATAAGTTCAAACAGTTTTCTGGTGAAGTTTTTTGGATCTTCTAGACAAAGGATCATATCATCAGCTAAAGTGGAGAGTTTGACTTCCTCTCTTCCTATTTGATTCCCTTCTCTTGCCTTATTGCTCTGGCTAGGGTTTCAATATTGAATAAAAGTGGTGAGAGTGGACAGCTTTGTCTTGTTCCCAAGTCTAATGGAAATGCTTTCAGCTTTTCTCCGTTTAGTATTATACTAGCCAAGGGTTTGGCATATTTAGTTTTTACATAGTTTAAATAGGTTCCTTTGATCCCTATCTTCTCTAGAGTTTTGAGCATAAAAGGGTGCTGAATTTTATCAAAGGCCTTTTCTGCATCCATTGAGATGATCATATGATTTTTGTCCTTAATTCTGTTTAAGTGATGAATTACATTATTTGCTTTGTGTATGTTGAACCATCCCTGCATACCTGGGATGAAGCCCACTTGATCATGATGAATTATCTTCTTGATAAGTTTTTGAATATGGTTTGCTAGAACTTTATTAAGGAATTTTGTATCCAGATTCATTTTGGATATTGGTCTATAGTTTTCTTTTTTGATGTGTCCTTGTTGGGTTTTGGTTATGGGTGCTTCATAGAAAGTGTTTGAGAGAATTCCCTCCTGTTCAATTTCTTGGAATAATTTGATAAGGACAGGTTAGTTCCTCCTCAAAAGTGTGATAAAAGTCAGTGGGGAAGCCATCAGGTACTGAGCTTTTCTTCTTTGGTAGACTTTTAATTGCTGTATGGATTTCAGTGCCTGTTATTAGGCTGTTTAGTAATTCAGTATCAAACTGTGTCAATTTAGGGACGTTGTATGTGTCTAGAAATTTGTCCATGTCTTCTATATTATCTAATTTAGAGGAGCATAGTTTTTCAAAATAAGATCTTATAATTTGTTGAATTTTCGTCCGGTCAGTGGTGATCCCTCTCCTTTCATTGGTGATTTTATTGATTTGCTTGCTATGAACATTTTTATACAAGTCATATAAGACATTTTTGATCACAGATCCTCCATTTATTTTAGATAAATACCTAGGAGTTGAATTAGTGAGTTATAATTTATATTTCTAACAGGAATATATGACAATCCTGGTATTTCTTGCAACAATTTGGTAATAATCATTCTAGGATTTATCAATTTTACTATAAGCTTTATGAATTGTACTATACTTTCAACCAACCAACATCTTACTTTGTTGGATTTTTCTTAGGTTTTTCCATTTGTTACATAATTGATTTAAACTATTATTTTTTATTTCATTTCTTTCTTTCTATGCAATTTATACTTTTTTGAAATGCTTCTGAGACAATAAAGATTATCTAATTGATTATAAAATCTTTTTTCAATATAAGCATTTAAAGTTCAGTTTCACTTTAAGTTCTTTAGCTGCATTCCACAAATGTGCTATATTTTTTGATCATTCAGTTCATAATATTTTCTAATTTCCTTCTTGGACTCATGGGCTATTTGAAGTTCAAAATATTTTCTAATTTCCTTTTTGGATTCATGGGTTATTTGAAGTGTATCCTGCAATTTCTGAATATTTGGGAAACTTCCAGAGATCACTTTGTTGTTGGTTTCTATTTTAACTTGGTTTTCATCATAAAATGTTCTTTGTATGACTCAATACTTTGAAATTTAAAGAGACTTCTTTTATCACTCTATATATGACATATTTTGGTAAACCTTCTATGTATACCTGAAAAGTCCAAAACAGAATTCAATAAATGTTAATTATGTTCAATTGATTAATGGTGTTGTTCTATAGGTTTAGAGAATTTGTCTGCATTTTCTAATAATTATTAGGAGTATTAAACTCTCTAATTACAAATGAAGAAATAACTGCTTTTTCCTTACAAGTATATCAATGTTTTGTTCAATGTATTTTGAAGCTCTTGCATTAGAGTCATGAATATTTAATATTATATTTTCCTGCTGAATGGATCCATTTAATATAAAATAACCCCACTTTTCCCCTAGTTCTCAGGATGCCCTGAATATGTTGACTCTCTCATCTCTTTCCCCAGCCACTATAGGCTCACAGAGGTGTCCCCCACTACCTGCCTTCCTTTCCTAGTACAACTGAATGCTTCAGCTGTGGTTCAAGAAGTTGCAGAGGCCTCTCTCCCACAGGTAACAGGTACCCTCCTGAAAATGCTCCTACCTTCTCTCCTGAATGCCAAGCTGATGATGTGATAAGGGACGAAAGAGACTATACATTTAAAATGCTACAAGAATTAGTCAACATTATACTGGTAGGAACTAGAATATTCAGAAGATTAGGTTTTATGGGAAGACTTGACAAAGAGGCCTAGAATAGAATACTGGATAAACAATAATTCATTTATCTTGAAGAACTTTCTTTAGATAACTGATTTAACAGAATAGCAAGAACTCCTGAGGATGAGATAAATTAGCTGCTAGGGCAGATCTTAAGAACCTTGACAATACTCATCAAAGTAAAATGCCTGGGGGGCTGGAGCAGTGGCTCAGCAGTTACAGCACTTCCCTGGCATGTGCCAGTATTTAAGTTCAAACCCCAGCACCATGTACTCAACCACAACCAAGTCTTGGAGCAACAAAGGCCACATAAGAAAGTGGATAAAATTGAATCATATTCCCTCTCTTTCTCTCTCTCTCTTCCTCCCTCCCTTTCTCTTTAAAAAAAAAGGTTTAAAATAAAAAAAGCAAAATGTTTGGGCTGCACTGGTACATAGTAGAGGAAGGAGTCCATAACACTCCAGAAATTTTAAACTGTTATAATAATAACCAAAGTTCTTCTGCAAAGTTGTATATGGCCATAATTGTATATGCAAAATTCTATAGGGAGTAGGGGACACCTCTGATAGCCTATAGTAGCTGGGGAAATAAATGAGAGAGCCAACATATTCAGGGTGTCCTGAGAATTAGGGGGAAAGTGGGGTTATTTTATATCAAATGGGTCTATTCATCAGGAAGACAAATATTTAATATTCATGACTCTACTTGAGTGATTACACCTGTATGAAGATATTTTAAGAAGTTGCACTTGTTATTCAGAAACCCAAATTGACATGACCCCTTTATCAGAATGGGGTTTTACAAGGATCAGGGAATAAGTGGGATACTGACTAAACAATGGCTCACAGTTACTTTTTTAAGTTTAAGTACCCATTCAGTGGTCAACTTAAGTGTCCCTGGGTAAACAATTTGAATTAATATTCTTGACAAATGGAGTAAGTTATCAGTAAAATTGGAAGAAAGGACAATTTTAGCTGCTTCTTCTAGAAGTCCAAATATACAAATGGTAGACCACTATATGTCCACAGATTATATATAGCTTTAGCTACTTATTTCTGAGGCTCTGATAATTTCTTTTCAGCTTGTTTCCCTTTATGCTTCAGCTTAATTATTTTCCTACTTTCTTGTCTTTTTGTTCATTCATCATTTTGCTGACAATGTCCAATCTGACAATACAAATTATTAATGAATTGCTCAGAGCTAATATTATACTCTTTAGTTCTAGAATTTCTACTTGGTTCCTCATTCATAGTTTTATTTCATTTCTGTAATTTCCCATCTGTTCACATTGTATTCATTTTCTTTTAAACTGTAAGCATGTCATAATAACTATTTTAAAGTCCTTTTCTGTTAATTTTATTATTTTTGTCCTCTCTGGTACTGTTATGATTTCTTCCTGTTTAGAAGACATATTTTTTCTGCTTCTATCTTTCTATACAGATATAGATGGTATGTACATATGTGTTCATCTATTTATTTACTCTAAGCTAAAAAAATATATATACACACACTCTTGTTTGAATTTTTTCATCTTTTAAATATTTTTTTTCTCTTTTAGATGGTTAATTTGTGGATCGAAGTGAGCCTTTCAGAACTTACTTTCAAGATTACTTGCCAGATTCAACTCTGGCAGTATTGTGATTTACATATGAGGTGCCCCCAAAAGCTCAAAAATGAGAAATACAAGAATGTTCAGAGGTAAAACAATTAGGTTATAAGAGCCTTAACCTAATTCATGGATTAACTCACTCTTATGGATTCATTGGATGGTAAATGTTGGTAGGTTGGCAAGGAGGCATGCCTTTATGTTTATATTTTGTCCATAGTTAGCAGAGAAGCTTCCTGTTGACATGCCCTAAGCCTTCCTCCACTATACACTTCTCTTATGATGTTTTGATTCTCCTGAGTCCCAGAGCTACAGAGTTGGCAGACCACAGACTAAACCTCTAAACTCATGAGCCAAAATAACTTTTCCTACTCTATGTTGTTCTTGGTAGGTCTTTTAGTCACACCAATGCAAAGCTTACTCAAACAGGCATCTAATTCATTCATAAAATTTGGCTTGACTACCCTCTGTTCACAGAATTAGCAACACAAAACATGGCTGGAATACAAAAAGGAAATAACATTCAAAGAAACTGTTTAATCAGTATGTCTGTTCTCTAAGGTCCAGAAATACTTCATAACACATTTGTTTGCAATTTCTATATTTGATATTGACAATCCTGAAAACAAGTACACTCCTAATAAGAAATTCATGTAAAATAGAAAATGCTGTAAATGTGATTATCGAATTAAACTATTTACAAAAATGAATAATGTAAACTTTTAATAGTTTACAATGAAAAGAAAATATGTATATACAATTGAAACATTTTGGTAAAATATGATACAAAGAACTCAAACTCTAAGCCAGGTATCACTGGTGACTAAGTAATGGGATGTGTGTGTGTGTGTGTGTGTGTGTGTGTGAGACTCTCATGGTATCACTGAAGTTCTATTGAAGTTCTATTTTAGGTGCTTAGATAAAGCACAGTATTGATTCATCCATATGATAAAATGGAGATACTATTTCTAAAGACTAAATGAAGAAGCAAAGGCCAACTGAGTAAACAGCAAGTATAGCTGTATCACAAAGTAATGTGGATTTCTTTTCACCAGGGCCCCTGAGATAATAAAATATGAACAAAGGTATAATCTAAATTAATAAATTTTAATGAAAATGAATTATACTAGTATTCCCTTTAAACGTACTTGAATATTTAACAAGTATATTTTTAAATATTAAGACCTAATTGGCTACTATATTACACAGCACAGATAATTTATGTCATCACATAAAGTTCTATTAGACAGCCCTGAGCTAGAGCAAGCAAAAGAGAAGTCCATTCTTATTTCTTGTGAAATAATTTCCTCAAAATAATTTCTAGAAACGTTATCACATATTCAAAGGTCACTTAGGATATACCTCCTACTCTACAAAGGCATGTGGGAAGTTTGCTTTCTATGCTTACAGTTTGGTAAACAAGCAATGCTCCTTCGTGACTTGTTGCTTTTGTACAAGATACACCAAGATCTCATGCCACTTCCTCACTTTGTTTACGCTTACTTATACTTCACTATTCAGTTCCTTTGAAAATGCATTCTGATCCCCCTCACACTTCAATATCATTGAGATAACTATCCTCTGGTTGATACAGCAATGATGCCATAAACATTATTGTATGTATTTAACTCCTTCCCCATCATACACTGCAGTAGGGTATGGAATCCTTGACAGCAAAGGCCTAAACTTATTCATTCTTACATGTTTAACAAATACAAGAATATTTGGCACATACTAAATGTTCATAAGTTTTGAATGAAAAACTTTATCTAAAAGTTTTTGCCATAAACAAATTACTTATCACTAATTAATTCTTTAATAAATATGCCAACAAATATGAACAGCTTACCCTTTGAGGTCATTAATTAATTTATTTTTTTCTTGGACTATTCGCTTGTGATGCATTCGATGAAAATCACGTTCTTTCTGAGTTTTCAGCAGATCTTCTCTAGCTTTGCTAAAAAAGTTAATAATAACTTTAAAAATCATTGTTACTTCCACCATAAAAATCTATTAAGTCTTCAGTTCAAATTCAGCCTTGAATAATTCAAAAGAAAATTGAAATAAAGAAATAAAGATTTCACTATAATTCTCACTGAAGGATCATATCCAACATTATTAGTCTCATGTTTTAAGGGAATAATATTGTGAAAGGTGGTAGGGGATGAAAGGACCTACAGTTTCAAAACTACAACTAATTCACAATTAACTAAATTAAAATTAAAGGTATGCTTCCAGATACATTCAAAGCATATTCCACTTGGTTTTAAAGAGAATTTGCTTGCCTTACAAATGTGAAATATAAACAAAACAAAGTAATTTAAATTTTTTAAAATAAAGGGCCAGTGAGAGAGAAAGAAAGAATCAATTTTATTTAGTTTTTCATGTGCCTTTCATTGCTCCAGCACTTCATAATGTACATGGTGCTCTGCTTTGAACCCTCATCCTCGCACATGCAAGGCAAGTGAGTGCTACAACTGCAGAGCCACTGATCCAGCCCCAAAATAATAATTAATAAAGGAAAAGATATCATGGAATTTAATTCTGAACTTCCTACCACAGAGGATTAAAAGAGAATGTACTAGGAGCTGGAGGGGTGACTCAGCAGTTATGGCGCTTGCCTGGCATGCACAAGGATGCGAGTTCACACCCCAGCAAGAAGTACACAATGAAGTGTCGGGGCAGCGAAAGTGACATGAAAAACTAAATAAAACTGATTATCTCTCTCTCTCTCTCTCTCTCATTGTCCCTTTCTCTTTTAAAGAGAATATACTAGATTCTTTAGTTCTAAAAAAAAAAAAGCATATAAATTCTGCAAAATCAAAAATTTGTTCCGTTAATTCATATGAGAAACACATACCAGTTGATCACATTACTAGAAATAACTGGTGGGCTTATAATAAAGGTCTTTGATACGTTTTCTGAACCCCTCGGGGTCAGAAGTGACACGGCAACAACATAACATGAAATCCAAATACAGATGAGGCATTACAAGAAAAGACATGAAAACAATCCATGGCTAAGCAGGAAAGAAAGACTGCTAGAAATCAGATGAAAGTTTAAAGCACTGAGTAGTATCAACTGGGGTTAACAGCCAATTTAAAATAGCTTTCACACAGGCCTCCACTGAGAGTTCTGGACAAAGATGGGAGCAAGCCAGGAAACTAAAGAGAGCTTCTTTAATGCGGTGATGGCATGCAGGCAATAACTAGCATGTTCTAGGCAAAAGGCACAAAGCATCTAGGCCCTGAGGAAGGGCAAAACTACATATTCCCCTACCAAGTAGACATCTCCTACTCTTTAGCAGGGTATGAAACTGCCACCAAAAGCAACTGCATCTAAAAGGCAGGCTTTGGCTGCAACATTGAGGAGGCAAGAAGGGACAGGAATGTTGAAGTCCTAACCTTTAAGGCTCAGGTACACTAAAGGTCTCCCTACAAGTGAAGATGAACCAAAAAGGAAAGAAACCCTCTGACTCCTCCATGAACCTTAAGAGTAGTAAGTGAAGAAGAGATTAAAAAAGGACGTAGTTGGTATTTCCTCTTGAAAACACAAGAACCTCCATCAGAATTCACTCAGAAAATGATCCCATTCTCTATTAGAACTGTGGAGAAATGTATGGAGAAGAGATAAATTGTTCTCAAAAAAGAAAAATGAATCTGTTAAAAAAAAACTTTGCAGAATGAAGCACGAGATCTGAAAATGCTGATTTTAAGCCCATATTTTAAGAGTTATAAAGAACATTCTGATAGTCATATGAAAACAATATAGTTCTATACTGCCAAGTTGAATGAAAGTTTATCTCAAAAATGATACCATATTTATTTTGGAGCAGTAGGTAAAACTCTAATATTATGCTTCCATAAATAATCATCTAACAGGTCCAGCTGCTTCATTATAGTAATTCTTGTATAATAAGATATATACAATACAGAAAATTCTTCATAGCAATATGACCTGGGAAGCTATGTAACCTATGTATTATATGAGATGTAGCACCTGCAAAATGTCCACATAATGGGCCTTCAAGTATATTCAACTAATTATATCATTAAAATGGTTTATTGCTTTGCACATACAAAATATGTAATAAATATGACCATAATCACCATCATCATCTCATTACTACTACCTTAGCATAGAATAAGTGTATTTAATTATAACTATAACAAGTGTGTGCCAATAAGTAGTTAAATCTATGAACTAAAAATATTAGAATGCATACTTATTAGTAACACTTTCTAAAAAATAAACTTTCATGAATATCTAAGTCCACTAAAATTTTATTCTTTTACATAATTTATGAATTATATAAATATACATTTATCTCATCCAAAATGTAAACTCATAATAGGTTAAAATACTTAAAAAAAAGATGTTCCAAGTTTCTTAACCAGAACCACAAATGTGCTTTGCATCAACTCACTTTTTTGATACACATTTAGAAACCTATTTGGGCTCATCCCAGGAAAGAAAGCATAGGAAATGATTGAAGTATTAGACCTTAAAGTTTTTCTGACCATTAAATTGGTTTTCAGGGACTTGCTTTCTGTTTGCACAAATGAAGTCTACTCAGTAAAACAATTTAAATTCATTTCATGGTGATGCTTCTCCTATTATGACCTTCCAGCTGCCCATCTGCTTAATAAAGAGAAAATAAAACTTGTACTAAAGGATAGTTTTAAATATTCACATAAGCAACTAATATTTTAAGGTATATAATATTTCCTTATCACATTAGATGAGGAAACATTTTTGTGCTTTAAAAAATTTATTAACACAGAAGCAAACAGATTGTTTCAAACACAATGAAGAATGATTCAGTGAAACATTCTATTTAAATTTATACATCATAAAGAATATAATTCAGTAATGTCTTATCTTAATGTGATGGTATAATGACTATCCAACCTACCTATTTCAGGAAACCAGCACAACAAAGTCTAATATTCAAGGATGTAATATTAAGATATACATATTATCATACAACGAAACTCCATCTTTCAACATGATATTAATATTTAATTTAGTTGTATACTCTTAAATTTTTAAGTGAATACTCATGGTGACATCACTTTATTCATTGAAGAATTTAAAGTAGTATTTTGGAATGATCATTTAATAATTAATTAATTAAATTGTTTTGTTATTATTTGGCAAAATGAAACATAAAAATTTTCTTATTGCACCAAAGTAGTCTATCTTTGCCATATATTTTCCTCATGTGCAATCTTGAGTCAAAGTTCTTTCTTAAAACATTAATTATAGAAATACTAAGAATTTCATTATCTTCAATTGGTCATAAATGAAATAATTTAACCCACTAACATTAATATCGGGAATAATTATTGAACAGTCAAATAGAATTTACCAAGTTAGAAAAAACTCTTATTATAATCTTAACCAAAACAGAAAGGGGCATAACCATGCCCAGAAAAAAAATACCTTAATTTAACAAGCAATTACCTAAATACTAAAGCGTGAAATTTTATGGGCTACATTATTATCTTTATTTTCAGTGTTTGTTTCTGAAAGTCATTAAGTTAAATGAGTCTTCACAAAAGCTGGACATTCTTTGACCTTTTATAGAAGTGAATTTCATAAGTAAAATTGGGGTTTCCTAGTAAAGTACCTAATTTTTCTTCAGTATTAATTGCTATATAATTTTAATTTTCTTCATGCCTATATTTTCTAGTAGAAGGTAATCATAATTTCATTATTTTTGAAACCTAATTTTCCATTTTCCAGTTAGTAATCTCAGTTACTATTATTTTTTGCCACATCTTCAGGGCTCTCAATAGAATCTTTCTGGTCCAAATTACATATCCTTAATGTTAAAACCCAGAAAACAAAATACTCTCAATGCTGCAAGACATAGCTTGACAGAATGTTGTTTAAATTCCTGTCATGAAAAGGAAATGATGCATACTTCATAAGAATGCTATGAAATCAGCAAAGATCATCAAATAAATTTATTAAAAGATTAACTGCAAAGTTAAATGCTATTAGCACACAATCACTTCAGCATCTAGTATGTCCCAGGCATGGTGACAGGCCCGGGAGATGCAATGAACACAAGACCGTTTCTGTGATGGAGCTGACAATGCAACAACAAAATACAGACATCAAATAATTAGATGTGAAATGCATAAATTTCAAGTTTTTCATAAATATATAACACTAAAGATAACTTAAATAATTGAATAGATAATAGAATGTGAAAGGAACAAAAGTGAAGATATTGCTCCCTCCCCCCTTAATATATATACACAATGATACACACACAGATTCTTCCCAAATTAAGTTATATATTCAACTCAATCTCAACCCTAATCTCACCCATGTCTTTTATGGAAACCAGTAAAGTAACTCTAAAATTGCTAAGACAAGACAAAGAACCTAGAATAACCAAACAATCTAAAAAAACAATGATGGTGGAAGTCTAAGACTACCTGACTTTAAGATTCAAGACTAAATTAACACTACAATATTCAAGAGTATAGTGTTGGTCTCTGGAGCACACCATTCTTGTGATCTGATTCTGGACTTCTGTCCTATGGCCAGGAGTTCCAAGTTGCTCTTTCCTGCAGGTTCTGAAGATCCCAAGGGAGCAGGCCTGGCTCAGATCAATGAAAATGGTGACAGAGAATCTGTCTCTGCTTTAAACTCCCAAACATCAACCAAGACTCCCAACAAACCCGCAGGTCCAGGAAGAGAGTGAGATCCTGATCAGCATTGGAATTTAATCCTGGTCATTCAGAAACAGTGGGAAACATGATAATTTGGGAACATTTCTAGAGTGGGAATCAATCTGCAACAGGCTAGGGAGTCCCAGTGGGGCTTGGTGGAAGATGTCATTATAGGGCAGCTACACAGTCTCAGCAGGTTCTCATGGGATCATTAGGAAACTGGGGATAAGAATCCCTTACAAAAATCTACAAATCCTAAGACAAGCCAGACATCTCACTTTTCCATATTTCACCACAATACTTAAAGATCAGCACCCCATACCACAAATGAACACAGAGGGAATGTGTATCAGCCAGTGTCTGATCTGTCCACATTACCATCTCCCAGAAGGTAACCTCAGCCAAGCAGGAGCCAGAGCCAAGGTCACCCAGAGGATATCTGAGCCAAAAAGAATTGGATTGGGGGAGTAAAGGACTCATCTTTCTCCCCTTTCCCTCTCCAAGACCCAAGCCTCTGGCATAGCTCCCTAGGGCCTTATGGCCTGGAGGCAAATTCCGAGGAACTTTTCAGACTTTGATTGTGACCGCCAGAGGGAGCTCTAAAACTATACTTGAGCCAGAATACAAACACTCATCTAAAAATATTTTATCCCTTACTTTTATATGTGTGAGTTCGTATGTTGTAATTGTTATGAACCCTTTTCTATTTCCTTCCTTTTTCACCCTACTTCCTCCATCCTAGTACTCACCACACCATATGAGATGTGGGCTCCCAGTGGGCACACATTATTTTCATGCTATACAGATCCCTAGTAGTTCACTTCTCTCCCTCCCCTGTCCTGTCCTTCTGCCAGCAATAGCAAAAAAACACTCTCTTTACCCTCTTTATTTGTTAATCAGAATATCCTGCAACATCTCTACTCTCTCTCTGCTCTTGCTTCATAATCGAAAGTTTCTCCCTACCATGAGATCTCATTATATTTGCCTTCAGCTGTATGTAAGCTAAACACCAATTAGCTCCAATTGGAGATAACTGCTAATCCCACCAATCCTTCCATAGATGAAAAATAACAGTATAGGAACTGGGACAGTAGCTAAGCAGTTACAGCGCTTGCTCACATGCACATGGACCTAGGTTCACACCTTAGCATTTATACACAACTAAGTATCAGAAAAATAAAACCCAAGGAAAGCAGAAAACAGAAAATTCTTTCTCTTTCTCTCTCTCCCCCTCCCTCTATTAAAAAAAGAACACACAGTACAACATAATGACTACTTGCTTCTAAATTAGCTACAGGCTGTTAATAGTGTTGTTGCCACTCATAAGTATTAATTACCATTGTAACACTTATAGAAGGAACAAAGTAACCAGTTTAACACTGTCTATTATGCATTGGCTGTTCCTATGGACTCTTTTCCCTTATCTCATGAAGTATCAGAAAGTGTAAAGGTCAATAAAAATTCAGAGGAAGAGGACTCAGCGGTTGAACTACAGTATCCAAATTCTACCCTTGCCCAAAAATAAGTGAAGAGATGAAAACCCCACAACCCAAAACAAAGTCCCAAAGTGAAATAACCAGAGAGAGATCACAGGCCCCACTCCCTGACACTGAAAGTGAAGAAAAAGGCAAACAATCCTCTTTCTCAAACCCACAACTCCCCAGCAAAGGAATCCATGGATAGGGACCTGGATGAAAACTTAGAAAAAAGTAACAACAATCTAATTATTAAAATGATCAATGATTAAAGAAGATTTAAGGAAGGATATAACAGAGCAAATATAGTAACTTAAAGAGCACTTTAATAAAGAATTTGATATGTTGAAAAAAGATATAGGAGAGCTCTTACAATTGAACAACACAGCCAACCGAATTAAAAACTCAACAGAAGATATTAATAACAGAGTAAACTCAATAGAAAGCAGAACTTCAGCTCTCAAAGAAAGAATATCAGACAATGAAGACAGGCTGAGTAATCTTGAGCACACAGAGGAGAGACAAGAAAAACGATTACCAATCATGATTAGAATTTCTAAAAGGTATGGTATGAAATCAGAAAAACTAACAAGAGAGTAAAAGGGATAGAGGGAAACACTGAACAACAAACAAAAGGCATAAAGAACCTTCTAAACAAGATAATCAAAGAAAATTTCCCAGATATCAGAATTGAGTGAGATATACATGTACAGGATGCATGTAGGACATCAAAGAGACCCACCCAAATGAGAAACTCACTAAGATACATCACATTCAAAATTGATAACAGAAAACAGGAAATAATATTAAAAGCAGTAAGAGAAAAAAATAACCAAGTCATACTCAGAGGCAAATTAATAAGGATTATTTTGGATACCTCAACTCAGACCAAAAAGGCAAGGAGAGTGTGGAATAAGATATTTCAAACACAGAAAGAAAAAAAAATTATGAGCCAAAAATACTATACACAGCAAAACTCAGGTTTAAATTTGATGGGGAAATAAAAATATTACATGATAAGAATAAATTAGCAACATACATGAATACAAAGCCAGCTCCATGGAGAATACACAAAGACAAACATCAAACATAGGAATGAGCAAAAAACTCCCAAAGCCCAAAGAGAAAATTCAATAAAACCATAGCCCAATAAAAGACATCCAAGATGGCACAAAATAAAACAAAGGTTGCAATATCAGGGAAATAAAATCACATATCTATTCTAACATTGAACATGAATTAACTCAATGTCCCTATTAAAAGACACAGATTAGCAAACTAGATCATAAAAAAAAAATCCAACAATATGCTGCTTACAGGAGACATACCTCACAACCAAGGACAACCACAGATTGAAGGGAATAGGTTGGGAAAAAAACCTACGATGCTTATGGCACAAAAAAGCAAGTCAGTGCTGTGATACTTATACACAACAAAGTAGATTTCAATCAAAAATGAGAAAACACACAGAGGGCCTCTACATCTTAGTTAAGGACACACATCAAGAATGCCACCAAATTCCACCACTCTAACACTCCCAAATACATAAAAAAAGAATTACTCCATGACATTAAACCACTTACAGATATCAACAGAATAATACTGGAGGACTTTAATATGCCTTTATTGCCAATAGACTAATGATCAAAACAAAAAATCAAAAAGGTCTCCACCCTAAAAAATAACTCTATAAATCAAATGTACCTAACAGACATCTACAAAATATTCCATCCCAAATTGGCTAAATTTTTCTTCTTCTCAACAGCACATGGATCCTTCTCCAAACAGATCATATCTTAGTCCACATAAAGGCAATCTTAGAAAATACAAAAAAGGTTATATAATCCCATACTTCCTATCAGATGACAACACTATGATCCTAGAAAATTAATAGCAAGAAAAATAACAGAAAGAACATAAACACATGAAAATCAGATAATACCCTCTTAAATGAAGAATGGACCAAAACAGAAATCAAGAAATTCTTGGAGGGCTGGAAGATGGAGACTGGCAGGAAGGCTGCACGTGGAATCTCTCTGTGAAGTGGGACGCCAAGAGTGGGAGAAGTGCCTTTCTGTGAGGTGGGTGAACAGCAAAATTTCTGCCTAAACTCATCAGTATTCAAGGAAGGAAATTTAGAGACACAGAGGCTTGGATAAACTAAACATACAAGAAAATCCAAATAAAGATCAAGCAGCTCCAGCTACAAGGACAGCCACCCAGCCAGTGGGCTGCTGCATCGGCACAGAGGGGAATGGAATGGCACAGACAAACAGAGGATGGACAAATTGGCACAGTGATCTCTGGTATCAGAAGGATATGCTCTATGCTCCATGGCAGAACCCAGGGACTCCATTAGTGCATGCAACTTAGACTCCCCCCAATCTGGCCACAGAGGGCTAGGGCAATTGCCATTTTGACTTTACCCCATTGGAGGTCCAAACAGTTGCTTCAAGAACCAGGACCTCAGACCACTCATCCTAGTAGCTGCACCATCAGTCAGCTGATGACTCTAGGAACCCAGTGTCTGCCCTGGGGGCTGTGTGGGCCTGATGGACCTCCCTATGGGTCCTGTGACTCTCAAATAGAGACTGCCCCACCCCATACCCCCAACATACACTGAACTCTAAGCAGACTTCACGATCAGGATTCTGCATCACAGACAGTTCCACAGGACCTACATGGGCTGGGCAGGGTCAGCTTGCAGCAACTCTGGAGCACAGATCCACCTCGTCCTTGCAGGCCAGGCAGAGATTACTTTCAGCCTCAGTGGCCTATGATCAGAAGGGGCATCCTGGGACCAGCACTTTCCTCTGCTTTCAGGCACTAAGTCCTGGGAAAAGAGGCAGTCCCATAGACCCTGGGTGCTCCAAGTAGGACTTGGCTTCCATGCCCCTTGTGTTTGTATTTGATACCTCCCCAGGCACAGGTCTGGCTGGACTGGTGACTCCATCTCAGCCTTACTGGGGCTGAGACTGCCTCAGGCATCAACTCTTAGGGGCAAGTGGGGGCCTCAGATCCCTCAAGATTTGGGTGGCAGCTGTCCCAGGAGAGCTCAGTTCAGGCTGGCCACTTCACTAGGATTAGTGAGAACCCTTACAGCTGCTCCAGGATCCACAAGACTGCCAGGAGCTCCTGGGACCCCCAAGTGAAGTCAGGTAAGAGTTTGGGCAGGCAGACACTAAAGTGCCCAGGGGTGCAACCCAGGTAGCCCCAAAGCTTGTATTCATAGGAAGCAGGGATGGTGAAAGTCTGCACCTCCTTCACAGTAGTTAAATCTACGGATGCTCCTGCATGAGCAGGAGCATGAGAATATTGGGAGGACTCTTGGGAATCTGACATCCAGCTGAGAACACCAAAACACAATCCCTCTAGCAACTTCACCTGGGAAGTGACTCCATCTAGATGTCAGATATGAACATACACCCCCACTGTATATTTTTACCTCGGCGCTAATAATTCATAACCTTCCTCTTTTTTTCTTGGCATTGGTGTTCCTGTGTGTTTGCATTTTGATTTGTTGTTGCTGTTGTTGTTGTTTGCTTTCTCTGTCTGTGCTGCATTTGTATTGCTGAGGTTCAATCTGTGGCTGTCTGGGATCTTGCAAACTACTGCATATTCTCTGTGTGCTCTAGAGACTCCTGGTAGTGTGCCTCTCTGCTACCCACTCTTACCCTTTCCACTGTCAACACCTAAACTGCATTCTGTCCTCTCATCCTCCCTCAAAGTCATTATCCCAATCTCTTTCCCTTTCTTTCTCTGCTTTATTTTAGCAGAATAGCCTACAACATCGCTCTCTTGTTGCTCTCTCTCCAAATTCATAAGTTCCACACTACCTTTCTATCACATTCCCATTGCTCTCTAGACTTATTCTCTTCACCTACAGAGGTTCTGGAAAACTGAAGTTAATGCCATACTTGAAAATGGGTGTTTTCTTTCAAACCAAGACTAGTCTCAGGACTCTCATGGAAGAAAACTACTAATCTATTTGCTCTAATAGGTGGTAATCAACACTGCAACAGGTACATTTGGTGCAAAATAACCAGATCAACACTGTCTGTTGTATGCATTGCCTGCAAATATTGACTCCTATCTCTATCTCCTGAGGTACTGGAAATCATAAAGATCCATAATAATTCACAGGTTGGGGAGCCAGCCATTGAAATGTACTATCCAAATTATATGCCAGCCCAATTAACCAAAGAAACCAAAAACTCCATACCCATCAACAAAGCCCCCAAGAGAATTATTCACTGACAAGTCTCAAGTCCCAATTCCTGAAACTGAAAATGAGGAAAAAGGGAAACAATCCTCCATCTCAAACCCAGAGCTCTTCACCAAAGGAGTCCATAGTCAAGGTCTGAGATGAAAACTAGAAAAAAAGTATGAACAATCTGATTAGTAAATATCTTAAAGTAATAAAAGAAGACCTAAGGAAGAAAATAAGAGAGCAACTTTAGGAGCTGAGAGATCACTTTCATAAAGAGCTAGACATTCTGAAAAGAGATTATAGCAGAGAACGAAAAAAACAATCAATCAAATTAAAGCTCATTGGAAGACACTAAGATCAGAGCAAAATTCCGCTCTCAAAGAATGAAAATCAGACAATGAAGACAGACTGAGCAATATAGAGTGCAAGAAGAATAGACAAGAAAAGAAACTTTCTGAACACAGTCAGAACTTCCAAGAAGTATGGGAAGAGATGAGAAGAAATAACCTGATAGTAATTGGGATTGGACAAAACATAGAGCAACAAATGAGCAGCATTAAGAAACTTCTCAGTGAGATCATCAAAGAAAATTTCTCCAACATCAGAATTGATCCAGAAATTTGAATTCAAGACACCTATAGGACACCAAACAGACCTAACCAAATGAGAAACTCAATGAGACAGATCTTACATAAAATAAATACCAGCAAAATCAAGGAAAGAATTTTAAAAGCAGTAAGGGAAAAACACCAAGTTACATTCAGAGACAGACCAATAAGGATTACTGTGGATTTTTCACCTCAGACAATAAAGAACAGGAAAGCATGGAATGATTATTTTTCAAATATTTAAAGAAAACAATTTTCAACCAAAGATACTATACCCTGCAAAACTCAGCTTTGCAAGTGATGGAGAAATAAAATACTGCCATGATAAGGTCAACTTAGCAAGATATATGAACACAAAGCCAGGTCTACAGAGAATACTCAAAGATATACTTCATACAGAAGAAAAAGCAAACAACTCCCAAATCTCATAAACAGAGGGAAGCCAATAGTAACATAACTCTTAAAGGATATCCAAGATGGTGCAAAATACAGCAATGGTCACAATGCCCAGGACCCAGAATCATAAAACTATTCTAACACTGAACATAAATGGACTCAATGCCCCAATCAAAAGACACAGATAAGCTGACTGTATCAAAAAACAAAATCTAACAATATGCTGCTCACAAGAGACACACCACACAGCCAAAAATAGACACAGACTGAAGGTGAAAGATTGGCAAAAAGCCTACCAAGCTTGTGGCTCAAGAAAGCAAATCGGTATAGTGATCTTTATATCTGACAAAGTTAATTTTGACCAAAAATTAGTCAGAAAGGATAAAAAAGGTTACTACAACATAGAACAAGAAACATTACATATGGAAGATAAAATTATAGTTAACATTTATGCCCCCAATTACAACCCTCCCAAACATATGGAAAAAAATACTCAAAGACATTAAACTTCTTATTGATTTCAACACAATACAACTGGGGGACTTCAACATACCACTATCAACAACAGACATATCATCAAACAAAAAAAATAAAAAAAGATATCTCTAACCTAAACAACTCTATCAATCAATTGGATTCAAAAGACATTTACAGAATATTCCACTCCAAATTGGCTGAGTTTACCTTCTTCTCAGCAGCATGTCATTTTTTCAAAAAAATACATCACATCCTAGTCCACAAAGCTAATCTCAGCAAATACAAAAAAGTGGATATAATCTCATATACCTTGTCAGACCACAATGGTATGATCTTAGCAATTAGTAGCAAGAAAAACAACAGAAAATACACAAATACTTGGAGATTGAATAATACCCTCTTAAATGAACAATGCATCAAAGATGAAATGAAAACAGAAATCAAGAAATTCTTGGAAACAAATGAGAATGATAACATAACATACTGAAATCTATGGGATAGTATGAAAGCATTCTCAAGAGGTAAATTTATAGCACTGAGTGTCTTCATTAAAAATCAGGGAAGGGTCCAAAAACATAGACTTATCCTCCAGCTCAAATCCCTAAAAAAGGAGGAACAATCCAAAACCAAACCCAACAGAAAACAGGAAATCACTAAGACCAGAGTTAATAATCAATGAAACTGAGAACAACAACCAAAAAAAAAAAAAAAAAACCAATCCAAAGTATTAACAAAACAAAGAATTGATTCTTTGACAGGCCCCTAGCTAACCTCACAAAAGGAAGAATGCAGTGAAACAAATCAGCAAAATCAAAGACAAAAATGGAGATATCACCATTGACTCAACCAAAATCAGATTATCAGAACTGATTTTGAAAAGATATACTCTTCAAAGTTTGATAACCTAGAAGAAATAGACAAATACCTAGGCACATACAACATTCCAAAATTAAGACAGGAGGACATCGAAAATCTAAAATAATCAATCTCAGGTAGCAAAATTGAAACTGCATTCAAAGGCCTTCCAAAAAAGAAAAGCCGGGGACCTGATAGATTTTCAGCAGAGTTCTATCAGACCTTTATAGAAGAATTAACACTGCTCCTCCATAAGCTATTCCATGGAATTGAAATTGATGGAACCCTCCAAAATACTTTTTATGAAGCAAATATAACCGTGATACCAAAACCCAACAAAGACACATTAAGAAAGCTACAGACCAATTTCTTTGATGAACACAGATGTAAGAATCCTTAATAAAATTCGAGCTAATCGCATCCAAAAACACATCAAAAAGATAATACATCACAATCAAGTGGACTTATTCCAGGAATGCAATGCTGGTTCAACATATGCAAATCAAGAAATGTAATTCATTACTTAAAACAGAAATAAAGATAAAAATCATATGATCAATTGATACAGAAAAGGTCTTAGATTAAATTCAACACCCATTTATGCTCACATCTCTAGAGAAGATAGGGATCAAAGGAAGATACTTTAAGAGCCATTTATGACAAACCCATAGCCAATAATATACTTAATGGAGAAAGACTGAAAGCATTCCCATTGAATTCAGGAACACGACAATGATGTCCACTCTCACCTCTTCTTATCCAATATACTCCTTGAAACCCTAGCCAGAGCTATCAGACAAGAGAAGGAAATGAAAGGAATTTGAATAAGAATAAGAAGATGCCAAGCTATCTCTATTTGCTGATGATATGATCCTATAACTAGCAGACCCCAAAACCTCAATAAGAAGACTTCTGGAGCTTATAAATGAATTCAGCAAAGTGGTTGGTTATATGATCAACACTCATAAATCAATAGTTGTTGTTCTTCAGCAACAACTCTGCTGAAGAAGAAATCAATTGTCTCATTCACAATAACCGTAAAAGAATAAAATACTTGGGCATCAATCTAACAAAGGATATAAAGGATATGTACAATGATAACTATCAAACATTTTTTAAAAAACTGTAGAAGATCTTAGTAGAGGGGAAAACATTACATGTTCTTGGTTAGGCAGAATCATATAATTGCAATGGCCATTCTGCCGAAAGCCCTGTATAAATTCAATGCAATCCCCATTAAGATACCAATGATATTCTTCACAGATACAGAAAAAGCATTCTCAAATTCATTTGGAATAACAGGAAACCCAGAATAGCCAAAATATTACTAAGCAAGAATGATGAAACAGGAGGTATTACAATACCAGACCTAAAATTATTCTATAGGGCTGCAGTAAAAAAAACAGTGTGGTACTGGTATCAAAATGGACATAAAGACCAATGTAACAGAATAGAATATACTAGACAAACCCACAAACCTTTAACTATCTGATATTTGACAAAGGGAGCAAAAATATAGCATGGAAGAAAGATAGCTTGTTCAACAAATGATGCTTGACAAAATGGAGAGCCATATGCAGACAACTGTCACCCTGCACAAAAATCAAATCAAAATGGATCAAAGAATTAGAAATTAAACCATCAACTATACAATTGCTAGAAGAAAAAAAAAGGATCACCACTCTACCATATCAGTGTAAGTACCTCCCTTCCTTAACAAGACTCCCATAGCACAAGAATTAAAGCCAAGATTCAATGAATGGGATGCCATTAAGCTGAAAAGCTTCTATACAGCTAAATAACTAGTAAATAGTGTCAGGAAAGAGCCTACAGAATGGAAGAAAATCTTTGCCTACTATGCCTCCAACAGAGGGCTAATATCCAGAATATAAAAAGAACTCAAAAATCTGAACACCAAAACCACAAATAACTCAATGAATAAATGGGCTAGGGAACTAAATAGAAACTTTATAATGGTGGATGTCCAAAAAGCCCACAAATATATGAGAAAATGTTCTACGTCACTAGCAATCAGAGAAATGCAAATCAAAACTTCACTGAGATTCCTCCTTACTCCTGTCAGAGTGGCAAAAATAATAGAATTTGGAAGGGTTGTGGGAAGAAAGAAAAATGATCACACTGTTGGTGGGACTGCAAGCTTGTACAGCCACTCTGGAAAGCAGTGTGAGGAATCATCAAAAAAGTTGGGTTGGAACCACCTTGTGACCCAGCTATCCCACTCCTGAGTATTTTCCCAAAAGAGCTAGAATCAGCATACTACAGAGACACAGCTACATCAGTATTTATAGAAGCTCAATTTACTATAGCTTAACTATGGAATCAATTAAGATGCCCCTCACTGGACAAATAGATTCAAAAACTGAATGTGTGTGTGTATGTGTTTGCACGTGCGTGCATGTATATGTGTGTGTGTGTGTGTGTATGTGTGTGTACACACACACATACACAAACACAATGGAGTTCTAATCTATTATTTGCAGCCAAATGGATGGAGATGGAAAAAATTATGCTAAGAGAAATATCCCAAACTCAGAAACTTAAGGAACACATGTTTTCTCTCATATGTAGAAGACAGAGTAAAATCTAAGACAGACTGAAAGTTGGCTAAGCTCAAAAATAAACTCAACATAGGTGAATTTTTACATAAACAGGTGGAACCATAACCATGAATATGGGGAAAGAGAGGGGAGGAGGGGGCTGGGAGTATTATCAATTCAGATGGAGGGAGGGATTTGGGGGGATTTCAGTATAGCTAGGAACCCTCAACCCCCATGAGAAGCCCAACTACAAATAGGTGGGCAAAGAAGATCAGAAAATTCAAAAATTAATACACATGTATAGTCTTAGTTCTATCTATAATATGAGGGTGAAACAGGGGATACATGGGAGCAAGGAGTGGTCGAAGCGTGAGACCCTGGACTAGGATTGGCCTTAACTTACTTTGTCAATATCCACATATGCATGAATATATAACAATGATTCCGTACAATATGTAAGACTATGTCAAACAAATTTTTTTAAAAAGAACTGTCTGAAATCACCTAATGCTGCAAAGAATGAGCATAATTTCTCTCTGGAGTAGATGGTCTTTTACTTAGCTAAACACCATGACAGGCCACTTGGGTTTCAATACTGAGGTCCCCAAGGTCTCCTTTGGAAAAGGACAGAGGAACAAGGGACTATCTGAATTGCTTTCATTTTTAAAAAGAAGGAAAGGAATGTAGGGAGGAGAATAGAGTGAAAGGAGAATCTTGACAGAAGCAAATGAAGACTTCCAACTTGGAGGCCAGAGAAAGAGGGCAAAACCTGCATGAAAGGGATGAAGAATGAAATTATTTTTATATGTACAATTACTTTTTAATTCAAACATATACAAAACTAGAAAAAAATGAGTAAAAATGAACCTAATTGTACTCCTAGCCCAGATTAAATAAATTATCAGTTTTTTATTCTTCTACATTTTAAAAAATGAAAATCTTGGAAATAAATGAAAATCAAGACACAAAATATCATAACCTCTGGGAAAGTATGAAAGCATTCTTAAGAGATAGCTCTGAATGGCTTCATCAAAAATCAGGAGAGAGCTTAAATTAATAAACTTATGCTACACCTCAAACCTTTACAAATGAGGAACAATCCAATCCTCAATCCAGTAGACAGGAAATAACCAAGATCCAAGCTGAAATCAATGAAATTGAGAACAACAACAACAAAATACAAAGACTCAATGAAACAAAAAGTTGATTCTTTGGAAAAAAATAAAATTGACAACCCCTAGACAACCTCATGAAAAGAAGAATGAAGTGAAGCAACTGAACAAAATTAGAAATGAATAGAGATGTCACCACTGACTCATTTGAAATCCAGAGGATTATTAGAAATTATTTTGAAAAACTATACTTCTCCAGGTTGGAGAATCTGGAGGACATGGACAAATACCTTGCCTCAAACAATATTCCCAAACTGACACAGGAGAATATTGAGCAGATAAACAGATCAGTATCAAGCAGCGAAGCGAAACAGCAATCAAAGGCCTTCCAAAATAAAAAGCCTAGGACCTTATAGATTCTCAGCTGAGTTCTACCAGACCTTTAAAGAAGAGTTAACTACTCTTCTTATTAAGCTATTCCATGAAATTGAAATTGATGGAACCCCCAAAACTCTTTGTATGGTACAACCATTACCATGATCCCAAAACCCAACAAAGACACAAGAAAAGAAACTACAGAACAATATCCCTGATGAACATACATGCAAAAATCCTTAACAGAATCCTAGCAAACCACATCCAAAAACGCATCAAAAAGATAATGCATCACAATCAAGTTGGCTTCATTCCAGGCATGCAAAATTGGCTCAATAAACACAAATCAATTCATCGGGCTGGAACGGTGGCTCGGCGGTTGTGGCGCTTACCAATCATGAGCAAGTACATGAGTTCAAACACCAGCACCCATGTACACAACTAAGTGTCGGAGCAATGAAAGCCATGTGATAAAATCAATAAAAATTGATTCTGTCTCTCTCACTGACCTTCTCTCTTAAAAATAAAAAAAAAAGTAATTCATCACTTAAACACAATTAAAGACAAAAACCATATGGTCATCTCAACAATGAAGAAAACGTCTTTGCCAAAATCCAATAACCATTTATGCTCACAGCTATGGAAAAGATAGGGATCAAAGAAATTTAATTTTGTCAAGGCCATTTATGACAAACCCACAGCCAACATTATATTTGATGGAAAAAGTATTTCCACTAAACTCTCTGTAGGCTTATTCAATATAGTCCTTGAAACCCTATCCAAAGCAATTGGACAAAAGAATTAAATCAAAGAGATCTGAATAGGAAAAGAGGAAGTTAAACTACCCCTATTTGCAGATGGTATGATCATATACCTAGAAGACAAAAAAATTTCAGTCAAAAGACTTCTAGAGATTGCAAATGAATTCAGCTAACTGGAAGGAGACAAGATCAACACCCATAAATCAACAGCTTTCCTAACCCAAACAGCAATTCTGCCTAATAAATCAGGTTCTCCATTGCATTCATAATACCTCAAAAAGAATAAAATACTTGGGAATTAATCTAACAAAGGAAATAAAAGACCTCTACAATGAAAACTATTGAACAATGAAGAAAGAAACTGAAGAAGACCTGAGAAGATGGAAAGATGTCCCATGTTCTTGGTTAGGCAGAATCAATATAGTTAAAATGCCCATTTTGACAAAAATGTTATACAGATTCAATACAAACTCCATCAAGATACTAATGTCGTTCTTCACAGATACGGAAAAATCAATTCTCAAATTCATTTGGAACAATAAGAAATCCAGAAGAGCCAAGGCACAACTAAGTAAGAAGAAAGAAAGAAAGAAAGAAAGAAAGAAACCAAGATTGGAGGGATCACAATTCCTTACCTGAAATTAATACTATATAGAGCTACAGTAACAAAAACAGTGTTGTTCTTGTATCATAACAGGCAGGAAGACCAATGGAATATAACAAAAGACACTGAGACTAACCCACAAATCTATAACCATTTGATATTTGACAAAGGGGTTGAAATAGCTTGGAGGAACGACAGTCTGTTCAACCAATGGTGCTGGACAAACTGGACAGCCACATGCAGACAACTGAAATCAAATCCTTATCTCTCACCCTGCAGAAAAATGAAATAGAAATGGATCAAAGAACTAGGAATTAAACCAGTAACCATACAATTATTAGAAGAAAAAATAGGATCAACACTCTACCATATCAGTGTAGGCACCTTCTTCCTTCACAAGACTCCTGTAGTGCAAGAACTAAAACCAAGAATCAATGAGTGGGATGCCATTAAACTGAAAAGCTTCTGCACAGCTAAGGAATTAGTCAAAAGTGTTAAGAGAGAATCTACAGAATGGGAAAAAAATCATGGCCTTCTATCTCTCTGACAGGGGCCTACTATCTAGAATACACAAAGAACTCAAAAAACACCAAAAATATAATTATTTCAAACAATGAATGTGCTACTGAACTAAATAGAAATTTCTCAACAGGAAAAAAGCAAAAAGCCAAAAGATATATCAGAAAGTGTTCTACATCAGTAACAATAAGAGAAATGCAAATCAAAACTGCACTGAGATTCCACTTTACCTCAGTCAGAAGGGCAAAAATGAAGAACACAAAAATTAACAGATGCAGGAGGAGTTGTGGAGAGAAAGGACCACTAACACACTCACCGTTGGTGGGACTGAAACTGGTACAACCACTCTGGAAAGCAGTGTGGAGACTCCTCAAACTACGGATCGAACCACCATATGATCCAGCTATCCCACCCCCAGGTATTTTTCTAGAAGAGCTAGAATCAGCTTATTATAGAGATATAGCTATATCAATGTTTATAGCAGCTCATTTTACAATAGCAAACTTGTGGAAACAACCCAGATGCCCCTCACTGGATGAATGGATCCAACAACTATGGTATATATGTACAATGGAGTTCTACTCAGCTATTAGAAAGAATGATATCATCTCTTTTGCAAGTAAATGGATGGAAATGGAAAAAATGATGCTGAGTAAAACAACACCAACCCAGAGACTTAAGGGTCAAATGCTTTCTCTCATGTGTGGAAACTAGTGTAAAACCTAAGAAAGGATGAATGTTAGTCAAGTTTATTGAATAACCCCACCAAATCTGAAATAACATATTAGCTGTGGGGATTACAGCTATGAAGAGGTAATGGAAGAGAAAGGGAGGGAGGGGAAGGAGGGGAGATGGGGGATTGTTCAATACTGTAGATTATCTTTGACTCCTATAAGAATCCCAAATATATCCAAACAGGATGCAAATCTAGTAATCTCAATATGTAAATTACATGCAATATAGTCACTAATTTCTGTAACTTAGGGGAACTCTAGAGGAGCCATGAGGTTGGGAGTGTAAGAAGGTGGGTAGATCCCAAACAAAGATCTGGTTAAAGCAACTATGCCAATATGTATGCTTGTCTGACGGTGAACCAACAAATCCCTTCAGTATCTAAGTTGATACTGAATTAAAAATTTAAAAAAATAGGTTGGGGATGTAGCTTAGTGGTAAGATACCTCTGGATTCAAATTGCTGGTACAAGAACAAAGGGAACAAAAATCTTATTATCTTGTACATTGGGCCCGGTTCAATAATTCAACTATTCTTTCTCTTTTAACATCCTTAATTTTAATCTTATCTGTGAAGTCCCTATTGCTACAGAAGTTTCAAGATTCCAAATATAAGGGAAAGGGATGTGGACATTTTTATGGGGCCATTATTCATCCTAATACACAGAAAATGTTAATGCTACTGATCCAGGGACTGTACTGTGCACATCACTAGAGCACTGTTGGAACCAAGCTTCCTTGTCTTGGATTCTGTCTGCCAGATACCCCTGCCCTTAGCCTCAGCGCCTTGCCTCAGTGCTCAAGTATGCCCCATAGTGGCCTGAAAAAGTTTCACTTGAATCAAGAGAGCTTTTTGCCACATTGATGATATAGTTGAAATGCTGATCAGGTAGTTTTCTTAAATGATTTTTAATATTACATGTTTTTCTAAAACAAAAATATTTTATTTTGGTTTTCCTGAGTTAGGGGAATTCCAAAATAGGTTTTTCAGCTCTCTGAAGTGTCTTCCAGGATAAAATGAGTTTCAAAGATAATACCATTCGTACTATGAATTTATAGACTAGAATTATCTGCTGTGGAGACTTTTCATACACTTTTATCTCTTCTTTCCTAAAGGACTGATTATATTTCTTCTGGTGCATACATGTTAAGTGGGTTTAATTCTGTCATTTAAAAATGTCTTGAAAATGAAAAAATTAAGCTTTTTTTTTTAACTAATGATCTCTACAAGAGAAACACAATTGTAGTTAATCAGTTAAGCTGATGAAGACTGAAAGTTTAAAAAAAATTGTTATCTGTCCTGATCTGTCATCTTATGCAATGGCATAACTTTAGAACATATAATATGTGTGTCTGTCACATGCTCCCTTTCTTTTTCTTTTCTTTTTACTGGGGATTAAACCCAGGGCCACGTAACCACTGAGCCACACCCCCAGCCCATTTTTTATTTATTATTTTGAGACAGTCTAAGTTGCAAATGGCATGGCACTGGTATCATAAATAGGCAGGAAGACCAATGCAATAGAAAAGAAGACGTTGATACTAACCTAAAAAAATTTAAACATATGATACATGACAAAAGGTGCAAAAATATAACTGGGAGGAAAGAAAGCCTATTTAACAAATGGTGCCGGACAAACTGGACAGCCATATACAGACAATTAAAATTAAGTTTCTCATCTTTAGCACTGCACAAAAATCAAATTGAAATGGATCAAAGAACTAGGAATTAAACCAACAATCATATGATTTAATAGAAGAAAAAAAGGATTAACACTTCTCCATAATGTTGTAGGCACTTTCTACTTTAGCAAGACTCCCATAGTGCAAGAATTAGTGAGTGGAATCCCTTTAAACTGAAAAGCTTCTGTAAAGCTAAGGAATTAGTCAAAAGTGTCAAGAGAGAACCAACAGAATGGGAGAAAATCATTGCATGCTATGCCTCTGACAGGGCACTAATACCCAGAATATATAAACAAAAAAAATAGCACGAAAACACAAATAATCCAATCAAAAAATGGAGACTGCAAAGTTGTACAGCCTCTCAGGAAAGCAGTATGGAGACTCCTCAAAAACCTAGTGATGGAAACACCTTATGACCCAGCTATCCCACTCCTGGGTATTTTCCAAAAGAACTGGAATCAGTATACTACAGAGACACAGCTACATCAAGTTTACAGCAGCTCAGTTTACAATGGCCAAACTATGGAATCAACCAATATGCCCCTCACTGCATGAATGGATCCAAAAATTGTTATATATATGTAATGGAGTTCTACTCAGAATAATGTATAGCTTTTGCAGGTAAATGGATGGAAATGGAAAAAATCATGCGGAGTGAAACAAGCCATACACAGACTTAAGGGTCAAATGTTTTCTCTCATACGTGGAAGCTAGAGTAAAACCTAAGATAGGATGAAAGTCAAGTTTATTTAATAATCCTACCAAATGTGAAGTAGCACATAAGCTGTGATAACTATAGCTATGTAGCTGGGTAAAGAAGGAGGGTGGAGAAGAAAGGGAGGGAGAAGAGGTGGTAATTATAACTATGAAGCAGAGCAGGGAGAGGGAGGATGGAAAAGAAAGGGAGGGAGAAGAGGTAGGTAAAAGGGAAGTGTTTAATACTGTAGAGTACACTTGACTCCGTAAGAAGCCCAAATATACCAAGGCAGGCATATAAATCTAGCAATTTCAATGATTAAAATACATGTATATGGTCATTTATATCTGTAATATGGGAAATTACAGAGGAGACATAAGATTAGGGAATGGGTGAAGGGTATAAAATCCTCAACAAGGATTAGGTTTAAGTTACTCTGTCATTACATATGTATGTATGAATATGAAGAAACAAATCCATTTATTATGTAAGACTATATTAAACCAATAAAAAAGAGTATGTTGTTGGTGTAAATATAAGCAAACAAAAGAATGAGAAAAAATACTCTAGAAATAAAATAAGACTTTATAGGGTCAACTGATTTTCAACAGAAGTGCCGAAAGAAATCATTTTCTTCTTCATCTTCTTTTGTACCCGGAATTGAACCCACAGACACTTAACAACTGAGTCACATTTCCAGCCCTTTTTACTTTTTATTTTGAGACAGGATCTCACTAAATTACCTAAGGCCTCACTAAATTGCTGAGACTACCTTTGAACTTACTATCCTTCTACCTCACTCTTTTAAGAAATTTTAAGTGGAAAATACTTCTAGAAATAGGTACAATGATATTTAGAGCTTATTCATTTTGCTTGACTGAAACTTTATGCCCATTGTTTAGAAACATACGTTTTGCTCTATCCTCAAGCCCTTAATAATCATCATTTCATTTTTTGATTCTACTATTGTAGGTACCTAAGTAGAATCGTGCAATATTTTTCTTACGATTGGGTCATTTAACTTAAATAATATCTTTAAGGTTCATCTATATTGTCACATATTATGGAACTTTCTTCTTTTTAAAGGCTAATATTCCATTGCATAGCTATACCATGTATTTTTTTTACACATTTATCTGTCAATGGATATTTAGGTTGTTTTCACATCTTTGTTGTTATGAACAGTGAATTTGGGAGTAAAAATCTCCCTTAGAGATGCTGATTTCCATTCTCATGGACAAATACCTATAAGCAGTATTGCTGGATCATATGTAGGTAGTTCTATTTTTACTTTTTTGAAGATTCTCCATAGTGTTTCCATTGACGATTACCACAGTTTGCAATACTACCAACCGCATGCACTGTTCCAATTCTTCTGTATCCTTACCAACTCTTTTTATTTGGAAAGTTTTTTTTTTAATAACTATCCTAAGAAATATGCTGTGATTTCTCAATTGGTGTTGAGTAACATTTCCTTGATGATTAGTGACATTGGATATTTTTTTCATTTACCTATTGGCCATTAAAAAGACCGAGAAAGGCGGCCATGTGTAAACTCAAAGAGATGGAGTTCTGGGAAGGGACAAAAGGAGAACATATGGTGGGGATAGTTTGTTTTGTTAGGAGAAAGATGAGCATGGAGGCCATCCTGGCTGCAACAATCAGGTTTTGTTACATAAATTATTTGGAGAAATATCCAAGTTCTTAGTTCAACTGATTATCTCTCAGTTGTTATTGATTTTACTATTGACCTATAGGCATTTCTTACATATACTGCAAACGAACACCTTATGTGCTATATTATTTGCAAATGTTTCCTCCCATTCTATGTGTTGCTTTTTCATTTTGTTATGTCTTTTGATATACAGAAGCTTGTTAGTTAGATGTGGTCCCATTTATTTATTTTGCATACGCTTTCAGTGTCACAACCAAAATCATTGTCAATTGCCAGTGTCATGAAGCTTTTCTATTTTCTTCTGGGAATTTTATGGTTCCGTTTTTATATTTAAGCCTTTAATCCATATAAGTTGACTTCTTTATGTAGAATATAAGACAAGGGTCCAAACACATTCTTTCTCATGTGGACATTCATTTACCTTTCCAAACACCACTTGTTGAACAGACTTTCCTTTACCCATTGTGTATTATTCTTGCTACTCTTGTAGAAGATCAGTTGACTATATAAGCATGGATTTATTTCTGGGATCACTATTTTGTTTCATTGGTGTGTATTTTTAAGAAATTAAAATTTATATATGGAAATATATATTGTTTCCCTTCTGTAAGAAAGACCACACTTGGTTTTTTATTCAGTGCCATTGCTGCCACTGCTAATAACTAGGATGATGCAGATAACAATGATGATGCTGATGCTACTCTGCCCACTCAATATGTATTATATATCAAGAACTATGTTCATTGTATTACAATGAATAAAATAATCTTTGCATTCATCAAATGTAGAGAGCTCCAGAGAAAATGAACAAGTAAATAAAATGTATACCTACATAATCACAAACTGTATTGTTATGAAAGGGAAAAGTGCTCTAATACAGAATACTGATTTAAATGATATTAAACACTATGTGACAGACATTGTGCTAAATAAAAGAGAAAATAGTACCCTACTTACCCATGAGGAAACTCAGCGAAAATTACATTCTTCTCTCTAATAAATGGCAAAGTATCATGCAGTCGTATTACTCTAGCCACAATACCTGATCAATCATCTATTTTGAATCAAAGTTTACATGGGGTAAATAATTCAAAGATTAGGGGCTACACCAGTGGTTCAGCAGTTACGGCACTTGCCTGGCATGTGTGAGGATGTGGATTCAAATCCCAGCATCATGTACACAACAAAGTGTCAGAGCAAGGAAAGCCATGTGAAAAAACAAAAAAACTGATTCTCTCTCTCTCACTGTCCCTCTCTTTAAAAAGTACAACGTTATATAGATTGACAGTTAGCGAACCTAAATGATAACCTCAACATAGGTAAATTTTTACATAAGCAGGGGGAACCATAACTATGACACTGGGGGGAGAAAGGAGGGGGACAGGGAATAGAGGGAGGGATTAGGGGAATTATCAATGCAGCTGGAGGGAGGGACCAGGGGAGTTATCAATGCAGTTGGGAACCCTTGACTTCCACGAGAAACCCAACTAACATAGGGGTAAAACAGGGGAAACATGGGAACAGGGAGTAGTCAAAGCGGGGAGACCATGGACTAGAATCAGCCTTAACTTACTTTATCAATATCCATACGTTCATGAATGTGTAACAATGAATCCCTCCAATATGTAAGACTATGTTGAATGAATAAAAAAAAAATAAAGTAGAAATTTCAATTTCAGGCTTAAAAAAATAAAAACCTAATAATAATTCTTTTTTATTTGTTGAATATGGAATTACAATTATGGGGGCATCATTAACAAACAAACAATCAAGAACAAATGTATATTCACATAGCAAGCCAAGGTTGATGCCATTCCTTGGTTTGCCCCGTTGGGTTCCCCATGGTTTCCCCCAATTAAACCTCTGTGCTAAATGGACTTCTCGTGGAGGTTGAAGGTTTCCCTCTGAGTTGATTCCCCCATAAACCTGCCTCCAGTTTCCTTGATATCCTTCCTATTCCCTCCCCTGTCCATATGTCTCCCAGCATCCTAGGCAATGTTTCCTGTTTGTGTAAAAATTCATATGTGTTGAGGTTATTATTAGCTTAGTCATCTATCATACTGCTTCTAGTTGTATTCTAGGTTCCACAAATATGAGAAAACATTTGGCCCTTCAGTCTCTGAGATTGGGGTACTTCACTCAGCATAATTTTTTCCATCTCCATCCATTTGACTACAAAAGCCATAGTATCATTTTCTCTAATGGCCGAGTAGTATTCCATTGTATATATGTACCAAAGTTTTTGAATCCACTCGTCTAGTGAGCGGCATCTGGCTAGGTTCCATAATCTAGCTATAATAAATTGAGCTGCTATAAACATTGAAGAAGCAGTATCTCTATAATATGCTGATTCTAACTCTTTAGGGAAAATACCCAGTAGTGGGATAGCTGGGCCACAAAGTGGTTCCAGCCCTAATTTTTTGAGGAGTCTCCACACTGCTTTCCAGAGTGGCTTTACCAGTTTGCAGTCCCACCAGCAATGTGACAGTGTTCCTCTTTTCCCACAGCCACTCCAGCATTTGTCATTGTTAGTATTCTTCATTTTTGCCACTCTGACAGGAGTGAGGTGGAATCTCAGTGAAGTTTTGATTTGCATTTCTCTTATTGCTAATGATGTAGAGCATTTTCTCATATATTTATAGGCTTTCTGGGCTTTCTACTCTGAGAAGTTTCTTTTTACTTCCATAGCCCATTTATTGATTGGATTATTTGTGAGTATGGTGTTTAGTTTTTTGAGTTCTTTGTATATTCTGGATATTAGCCCTCTGTCCAAGGTGTAGCAGGCGAAACTTTTCTCCCATTCTGTAGGATCTCCCTTGACACTCTTGACTAATTCTTTAGCTGTGCAAAGCTTTTTGGTTTAATTGCATCCAATTCATTTATTCTTGACTTTACTGCTTGAGCCATGGGAGTCTTGTTAAGGAAAGTGGTGTCAACCCCTTTGTCCTGTAGTGTTGATCCTACTTCTTTTTCAAGCAATTGTAAAGTTGCTGGTTTAATATCCAGATCTCTGAACCATTTTGATTTAATTTTTGTGTAGGGTGAAAGGTAAGGATCCAGTTTCAGTTGTTTATATATGGCTGTCCAATTTGTCCAACACCATTTGTTGAACAGGCTTTCTTCCACACTATTTTTGCACCCTTTATCAAATATCAGATAGTTAAAGGTATGCGGGTTCATCTCAGAATCCTCTATTCTATTCCATTGGTCTTCAGTTCTGTTTTGATACCAATACCATGCTGTTTTGTTACTATAGCCCTATTGTATAATTTCAGGTCAGGAATTGAGATATCACCTGCTTCCTCCTTGCTGAGTAAAGTTTTGGCTATTCTGGGTCTTCTGTTATTCCATACAAACTTGAGAATTGCTCTTTCTATACCCATGAAGAATGACATTGGTATCTTGATGGGGATTGCATTAAATCTGTATAGGGCCTTGGGTAGAATGGCCATTTTGATTATATTAATTCTGCATAACCACAAACATGGAATGTTTTGCCATCTAACCAAGTCTTCTGAAATTTCTTTTCTTCGTGGTTGATAGTTTTTGTTGTAGAGGTCCTTAATATCCTTTGTAAGGTTGATGCCTAAGTATTTTATTTTTTTGGAGTAGATGGGACAAATTTTCTGATTTCCATTTTCACGGACTTGTTGCTGGAGTAAAGGAAAACTAGTGATTTATTGGTGTGGATCTTATAGCCAGCCACTTCGCTGAAATCACTTATAAGCTCTAGAAGTCTTCTGGTCCAGCATATTGGGGATTCTAGGTATAGAATCACATGATATAAATAGAGACAACTTGACTTCCTCTTTTCCTATTTGAACTCCTTTGATTTCCTTCTCTTGTCTGATAGCTCTGGCAAGGGTTTCAAGGAATATACTGAATAAAAGTGGTGAAAATGGACAACCTTGTCTTGTTCCTGAATTCAGTGGAAATGCTTTCAGTCTTTCTCCATTGAGGATAATGTTGGCTATGGTTGTCATAAATGGATCTTACATAGTTAAAGTATCTTCCTTTGATCCATATATTCTCCAGGGTTTTGAGAATAACAAGGTGTTGAATTTTATCAAAGGCCTTTTCTGTGTCAATTGAGATGATTATATGATTTTTATTTTTAATTGTTTAAGTGGTGAATTACATTTATTGATTTGCATATGTTGAACCAGCCCTGTTTTCCTGGAATGAAGCCCACTTGATCATAATGTATTATCTTTTTAATGCAATTTTAGATCTGATTAGCTAGAATTTTATTAAGGATTTTTTGAATCTATTTTCATCAGGGAAATTGGTCTGTAGTTTTCTTGATGTGTCTTTGTTAGATTTTAGTATCAGTGTGATATTTGCTTCATAAAAAGTGTTTGGGAGTGCTCCAACCCTTTCAACTTCATGAAAGAGCTTATAGAGGATTGGTGTTAACACTTCTGTGAAAATTTGGTAGAATTCTACTGTATATTCATCTGGTCTTGGGCTTTTCTTTTTTGGAAGATCTTTGATTACTGCTTCAATTTTGCTACCTGATAGGTTAGTTTAGATCTTCAATGTCCTCTGTTGTCAATGTGGGGATGCTGTATGTTGCCAAGCATCTGTCCATATCTTCCAGATTATCAAACTTGGCAGAATATAAATTTTCAAAATAAGTTCTGATAATCTGCTGGATTTTGGTTGAGTCTGTGGTGATATCTCCATTTTCATCTTTGATTTTGTTGATTTCTATCACTTTATTCTTCCTTTTGGTGAGGTTGGCAAGGGGTCTGTCCATCTTGTTTACTTTATCAAAGAATTAATTCTTTGTTTTGTTGATAATTTATATTGTTTTTTGTTCTCAATTTCATTGATTTTAGCTCTAATTTTAGTTATTTCCTGTCTTCTATTAGTTTTGGGAATGGATTTTTCCTCTTTTTGCAGGCGTTTGAGTTGGAGCAAAAAACTATTTGGGCTCTTTCTTGATTTTTGATATATGCAGTCAGTGCTATAACCGTAGCTCTTAAGAATACCTTCATACTATCCCAGAGATTTCGATATGTTGTCTCTTCATTCTCATTCATTTCCAAGAATTTCTTGATTTCTGCTCTCATTGCCTCTTGCATCCACCCTTTTAAGATGGTATTATTCAATTTCCAAGCGTTTGAGTACTTTCTGTTGTTTTTGTTGTTGATTGCTAAGATCATAGCATTGTTTTCTGACAGGATACATGGGACTATGTCAACTTTTTTGTATTTGTTAAGGTTAGCTCAGTGAACTAGGACATGGTCTATTTTAGAGAAGGATCAATGAGCTGCTGAGAAGAAGCTAACTTCAGCTGTCTTAGGATGGAATACTCTGTAGATGTCTGTTAAGCCTAATTCATTAATAGAGTTGTTCAGATTGGAGATGTCTTTATTGATTTTTCATTTTTATGATCTGTCTAGTGTTGATAATGGTGTGTTAAAGTCCCCCAGTATTATTGTGTTGAGATAAATGAGGGGTTTAATATCCTTGAGTATTTTTTCATATATCTGGAGTAATCAGGGGTATAAATATTATCATTATATCTTCTTGATGAATTGTCCCTTTTAGTATGATGAAGTGTCCATCTTTGTCCTTTCTGACTAGTTTCAGATCAAAATCCAACATATTGTTGGATTTTATTTTTTAAACAGAAAGGGACAGTGAGAGAGAGAGAATCAATTTTATTTAGCTTTTCATGTTGCCTTCATTGCTCTGAGACTTCATTATGTACATGGTGCTGGGTTTTGAACTTGGGTACTTGCGCATGCCAGGCAAGCACCGTAACTGCTGAGCCACTGCTCCAGCCCCTGGATTTTGCTTCTTGATCCAGTGAACCAATCTGTGTCTTTTAATTGGGGCATTGAAACCATTCACACTCAGAGTTAGAATAGATATGGGAAACTGAATCTCAAACTTTGTGACTATTGCTTAGTTTTGAGCCATCTTGGGTATCTTTTGGTGTGTAATATGGTTATTGACACTTACTTGTTTAAGGGTTTAAGGTATTGCATTTTCTTCTGAATGAAGAATGTCCTTGAGAATATTCTGTAGCACAGGATTTGTGTTCATGTACCTTGCTAGCTTGAGTTTATCATTAAAGTGTTTAATTTCCCTGTCACATTTAAAGCTGAGTCTTGCAGGGTATATTATTTTTGGCTAAAAATTGTTCTCTTTAAAGGCTTGAAAAATATTGTTCCAAAATCTTCTGGCTTTCATTGTCTGATCTGAATAATCCATAGAGATCCTAATTGGTTTGCCTCTGAGTGTGATTTGGAGTTTTTCTCTAGCTGCTTTTAGAATTCTCTTTTTAATTTCTATGTTAGTCATTTTATATATGTCTTGGTGAATTTCTCATTTGCTTAGGTCTGTTTGGTGTCCTATAAGCATCTTGAATTTGGTATTCTGGGTCAATTCTGAAGTGAAGGAAATTCTCCTTTACAATTTCACTTAGAAGGTTCTTAATGCCCCTTGTTTGCTGTTTGGAGTTTTCATCCAGTCCAATGACTCTCACATTATTTCTCCTCATCTCGTCAAATGTTATTTGGAAGTTCTGGTCATGTACATTTAAGTTCTTCTCGTCTATCCTCCTGGAACTCTGACATTGTTCAGCCTGTCTTCATTATCTGATGTACGTTCTTCAAGAGCTGAGATTCTATTTTCAGTTGAGTTTACTCTGTGTTAGTATCTTCCACTGAAGATTTGATTTGGTTGACAGTGTTTTTCAAATTCTGATAGCTCTGCCACATCCCTTTTCAGGGTCCCTTTATAAATATGGTCTTTCATCTCATGGAATTACTCCCTTATTTTGCTATATAAGCTGTGTCTCATCACTTGAAACTGATCTCTGATCTCTTCCCTTAATTCTTCTTTCAACTCTTGTATTGAGTTACTAATCATAATGTTGATACAATTTTTTTAGATTTTCATCTAGGGCCCCAATCATTGAGTCCTTGGATAGGGAGCTGTGAGGTTGAGGAGTGGAGTTATTGCCCCTTTTCCTCAATAATTCAAAGATCAATATCAGTAAGTGCCATCCTTAGAAGAATCTAATTGCCCCATATAAAGTTTGGCTAATTTCACTACCTCTATGTAGTTAAGCAGCTAAGTCAACCTGTAAGATTATGCTGAAAATGCTGTTCTCCCTGTTTCCACCAAGGAAACTTAGTCTATTTTTGACACAGGAGGCAGTTCACATTATGCCTTATGCCTCTACTCAAAATCATTCTTTAGCTTCAACCTTCCACTCAAAGGAGGAAAAAAAAAAAGAAAGAAAGAAAGAAAGAAAAGAAAAAGAAAAAGGCAAAGTTCTATCAACGACCTTTACCACTGACTGGCTTGTTGCAGCCAACATGGCCCCCTCACCTACCAAGCTGTCCCCACCAGTCATCCTCTATGCTTCTCTTTACCCCTTCTCAAAACTCCCAATCTCCCCACATTTACACATGGCCATCTTAGTTTCTTCAGATATCTGAGAGGACTTCCCCCACCACTCCACATGAAATACCCCACCGACCTCTGCCTCTTTTGCCTGTTATTTTTCTTCCTAGCACTTACCACTGATATTTGATAGGTTTGTCAATATCCACATGTGGTCAGTGGTTATCCTACTGGAGCCTGTCTGTAGGTAAAAAGAGCAGAACACTATGCTGGTACAGAAGCTGAGGGGAGACAGAAATAAAACAACAGAACACAGAGATGGAAAAGAAGCTTCTAAATTGAGTAGCAAAGAGTTCCTTAATGTCCAAGAAGGCCATGTGAGAAAAGGTGAGAGGAAAGCCAGACTGTGGGAAGTTAAAGAACAAGTATACTGGTGCTTGCAGAAATAAGTCATCCAACTGAGTTTATTAACATTGTCTATCATATGAGAAAAAGACAAAAATGCTAATTAAAAGAGTAAACAAGATCAAGCAAATAGGCTCCTAATTAAAACTCATATTGACCTCAAACTAATGTGAATCATTTAGTATGTCAACTTCCAAATAAAACAAATATGATATATTGCCTTAACAGTTAAAAATATTAGAATTCTATTTTCCAGTTTTCATACAATTACCAATTCTCTGTAAATGTGAGGATGATCACTTCTCTTCTAGATCTCTTAAGGTAACAATTAGCCTGAGTTTCATTATTCTCCTTTTGCAAAAAAGGTATCAACTATTATTTATACTTTGCCAGTATCCAAGATATAAAACCCTTTTACCGTCACTATAACTACAAATATTTTTTGTAATACATTTTCTTCTTAAACAATCTATAAAGAAAATATCTTTATACTTCTCTCAACCATTATTTCTCATGTTTTTTATTTTGGAAGAAAATTTATACTTGTAGCAAGTACAAGGGAAACACATCTCTGTTTCTCAGGACCTGACAATACTTATAACAGGGAAAAAGACAATTCCCCAGTTCAATTACAAAAATTCAAGTTATATTTTAGTAAGGAATATTTCCCCTTCTATTTCTTCCTACAACCTTCATTATTGCTGAACTTCAAAAATATTAATGATGTGATGATTTTAAAAAAACCTAAGGATGACAACCTTCAGAGATATTGATAATAATGGCTGACATTTCAAGGCACTTTGTTATTTACATACCTCTTTAACATAGATTGTCTCATTTAATTACCACATCACTCTCTAGGAGTTAATAATGTTATCTATAATTATTCCCAGTTTAACAGTAAAAAAACTTGAGTTAATAAGTGGTAGAATATCAGAGGTAGGTAGTTTGTGTCCATTACGCTTTCTATGGCTACTTTGTCCCAGAAAAATATTAAATTTGCAGCTATGAATTTCTCTTCATTTTTCTCAATAGTTCATCAAACACTACCAGCATAATCAGGGACAATATAAGACATACCTATCGGCTGACTCATTGGCATTTTAAATATTATTTTTAAAGTATTTTACATATAAAATTATTTTGCCTTAAGAAATAGTCTAATCCTTAAAAAGCAAATTTGGTCAAATTCCATAAAGAAAATATGTTTATCACCAAATGTTATTGGAAAAATATCCTCATAAGTCACATTGAAAAACCAAGGTGAAGAAACATCACAAATGGGGGCAAGCTTTTAGCATGACATAGTTTGAAATGAAATTTTCACAAAATTTCATCCCATGTTTTCTTAAAATGTATCAAGCTATTAGTATGTACTTCACCAAAATAACTGGGATGCACTTTATCATGCTTAATATTCACTCAGCAAAGTAAAGATTAAGCATCTATAACTGTCAAGCAGCTTTCCTTAAAATTTTCCATGACAGATAGATTAAAGCAAATAAATATTTTTCTTTTCTAATTTGTTAATACTTTAAATATACTGAATGAGATAGTTGAGGAATAAATATAAACCACAGAAATTAAAACTGTAATTTTATATCTTAGCAAACACAAGCAAATTTCAATTGAGTGATGCCTGTTATAATTATGGCTTCTTTTAACATTAAAGTAATAATTTGCATGAGTGATAATTTATATAATTTTGATTATAATTTGTAAACATAGTATTCAATAAACACCCAGCAATCAACAATGATTATTTAATATTATGCTGTGTAAAACTCATTGCATAAAGAGTCTGTATCTATCCAAAAGAAAATTAGCAAACTTAAGCCATAATTCAAAGGAAATGAGGAATTGAAACAGTATGCCAGGTAGCATCTCTGAAACTGCCCAATTAAATTTCCAGTACATCCACTATTCAAAATCACTGGGAGCATGCAGTGAAAGAGTATAAACCACTTCTGAGAAATTGAATCAAGAACAGAACAAAAGCTCTAGTAACATACTTTGTGCATCATTCAAACATATCCATGTAAAATGTAAAATTCTAAATAGTAATTCACAGGTAATATAAAATTTGTATACTAGGCAAAAACAAACCTGGAAAAATATTCTTCCACATTCCTAATAACTGAATAATCATACAAATTATCTTTTATTTATTTATAACTTTTAGAAGTAGTTTATTTTAAATGTTTCCTCTGCTTTGCAATACAATCATGTTTCTATTAAATATTTTTCATATACCTTAAAAACAAAATTAAGATGGACTGGGGAAGATGGCATCTTGAAGCGTGACAGCATTCGCTGGGGCTCTGACTCTGACTGGGAAAAATCCACTGCATCAGCAATTTTCCAAGGTGCGTACAGGGTAAAATATATATGATTGTCTACTACTAGTTTGTGAAGCTTTTTAATAAGGAACTGAGTCTTAGGAGTTTCGCGAGAAGGGAAAAAAAATTTAAAAATAATTAACGGGGGTTTTCCCCCTCCCACCGCGGGCACATAAGCCTGCCACTGCGGACAGTCTGCCAGAAAGAGTTCTGTCTGCCCCCACCCCCCCAGGATTACTGGTGCAGCTCCTTGCTTGGTGTAGCATTCCTACCAGTTTGGAAATAGCAAGTTTCTGGCTGTTCTATCAAGAACGGGAACAGTACGCTGGACGCATTCCCGACCGGCTCCAGGGACGGGAATACAAACGGCAGCCGCCGATCCAACGGGTCTGATTGGAAACATAGATTCCATCGCTAAACCCACCCTGTCTGCAACTAATTAGACCCCCGCCAAACTCATACTCTGTGAGGGGTTATAGCCGTGTTTGAGGACGGCCCCCTGGGGTGCACGGTAATTCTTCGCCATTACAAACGACAGGACT
>PVKS010015477.1:0-45901 GCA_004027875.1 Aplodontia rufa | reverse complement strand
TTATTATTATCATTATTACTATTATTACATTGGTGCAGTATTGGTGATTGAATCTAGGAACCTCTACATGTCGGGTAAAAGCTCTCCCACTGAGCTACAAACATCTCCATCCTAAATAATGTATAGTTAGATGGTATATTTTTATATAGAACAAAGAAAGTATGTATCATATGCAAATGGCATATGATTTTCTATTCATGCATATTCAAACACCAAATAATTATTTGCTGCCTAATATATACAGTCATCATGCTAGGCAATGAGCTTTCTAGCTTTTTTTTTAAAGTAAAAGATGCAAAGAGCAGACAGTTAAAATTCAGCATGATAAATTATTCTAATAGAGTGCATATATTATATTTTTAAACGCATTTTTTAGGAAGAGCTTAGGAAACTATTCTAATAGATGTACACGTTATATTTTCTAAAAAGGCTTTTCACCAAAAAGAATTCTTATTTGCATATCACTCTATACTTCTTAAAATTTTTTTCATGAATATATATTTGTTTCACCACTAAAAATACAGTGTTTTAAGGATAAGGTCTGTACGTGTATGTATATATATTTATATATATGAACATATAAATACATCTATGCATATATACATATGTATGCATGTATATGTTCATATACATAATATATACATATTTATATGTATATATATGTTCATATGTAATATATACATTAATTTCCTAACATGCCTCTCGTGTTTTTTATACACATTGTTTGTCAAGTATTTGTCTTTTAATAAATTAATTGTGCTATTAAGTGGACAAGATAGTCACAATTAATTCATCAAACTTTTCATGAGATCATTTAGAAACTTTTCTGAGGATAAGTGAGAAAGTGCCTTATAATTTGAAAATGCTTGCTATCTTCCGCACAAGTTATGAGGAATACCTGCATAATATCTGGGTAAAATAAGCTTGAAAAAAAAAAAAAGGATGCATAGTCCACACACTGCCATGGAATTCTAGCAAAACGCCCCATCGACTGGAGTAGATGGTGGCAGTGAAGAGATATTAACTTGAGGGCCAGGTGACCTTGGTCTGAGCATCAACTACAGAAAGATGTCTTAGCTAATACGGACAAGTCCATTAACCTGAGACCCTTCTCATCTATAAAATAAGCTTTATGGATCCTTGAAACAGCAAGTTCTTTCAGACAGCAGAAGTCTCCACTTCCTCCCTGAGACTCAGACCCACCTGCCAGAGGGTAGGTGCAGCGAGTAGTCAGCAGTCTGGATTTGGTGTTCCCAGGTTGAGAAAGGCCCTCTGGGGGTCCCTGTTAAGGACTGGCAAGGGGTGCTAGGAGCATGGGACCAGGACGGTGGGAAGCAAGAGGAAGCCCTTCCCCAGATCCCGTTCAGCATGCACTGGAGCACATTCCAGTGTCTTCCCTGACCCCTGCTTCTGCAGCGGCTCTTTCTCCTGTGCCTCCTCTGGGCGCCTTTGCTTTCCATTTCGCATTTCTAACTTGGGTGTGGAGTTCTTTCCTGTGTCCAAAGCTATTCCAGCTGTGGGGAAGGCTGCAGCTATCTTATGCAGTTTCTGAACACAAACTTACAGGACCCTTTAACTTCTCAGCCTACTTTTCCTTCCTTTATCCCGTTCTCTAGGGCCCTGCTTGGGGCATACCTTGATCCCAGAAACCACACCTACCTAAAGGGTAATAGTAAGCCTTCAGTCACCCAGATGATCCAAGGGCACTGTCATAGCAGTCTGGACATATTAAAGAGCAGTGATACACACGGGGAGATTTCTGATATCTGCACCGTTGTGGAAGGTAGCTAAGAAGGCATTGTTAAGAGGAAGGAGGCCCAATAGCTATTGAAAACTTTGCAATTCCTCCGGGAAAAATGCTTTTTGTTTGGGACGCTAACCCCAGTACCTACTGCAGATATTGTTGCTATTTGTTGAGGGGTCCTTAGTGCTTGCCACTCAGGGAATGTCCTTCAGACAGCAGTGACACTGTTGGAAATGCAAAACCTCAGGCCTCTTCTCAGTTCTACTGATCAGAAGCTGCATTTGTACAACGTCACCTGGATGGAGTTGCCAAGAGAGTGACACACCAGAGACGGAAAAGCCTCCTCCTGCTTGGGTCAGTGTTCTGGGAATGCCGATGGCCTACACAGAGAAGGGCTGAGGAAGATCCTGTCTAACCCCAAAGGCATGAATTTCATGGGTGGATACCTAACCTCTCCAGTTAACATGTGGCCGTTGGGCTTCGGGAGAATTCTGCACCATCCACAAAAAACTGGAACAATGGAAAATGCCAAGAGAAACACAAAGCATGTACCATGGACCTGGTTTCTTCATGTGAAACTAACTTTCCATCCTAGACTTTTTTTGTCCACATGCCATTGTCCTCTATGAAGATTTAGGCCACCATGTGGGGGGGCTTTCACATGACATGTCTTTCCTTCCTTCATATCTCAAACTGGCCCCTCATCCCCTAGGTCCTTACATAGTGTAATCCACGTACTTGGTAATTAGGAAATATTTGTTAAAATCATAATAAAGGATCAGTAGAGCCAGGTCTACCCTGAAAGATGTTTCTTTAATCCACAGTAAACAGACAAGAGAAGGATAGGTACTCCATCACCAAAGATCTGGGCACTGTGTTCTTATGCCTGGTTTTGGGAGGTAAAGTGTAATCGGCACTCATTCACAGTAATTTGTGAACATATTGTCCAAGGTTGCTTTTGTGCTTCAGTAGTACAGTAGAGTAACTGTGACAGAGACCAGATGGTCCACTGAGACTTAAATACCTGGTCATTTATAGATCAGCTTGCCAGTCTCTGCCACAGTGCTTGGGCTTGGTCCTTAAAGCCACTGTATGCTGATTGTATCTAGATCCGCTGCTGAATGCCCTGGGCTGGTTAACTCTGCAAGAATGACAAGGCTGGTGTTGGCTGGATTGCAAAGTCCTTTGAAGGGAAGCAAAACAACCAGTGGTGAGTGTCCTTCCTGATCCAGGCCCATCTTCATAGGACTTTGAAGACAACATTGCACCAAAGTATAACCTGTCCCTTGATGACCAAAGCAGTCTCCTCCTTCATTTCCACTCTAATCAAGTAAACCCTGAAAAAGCACCCATGCTTCTTGCTTTGTGAACACAAAATTCCCTGGTCTGGCTCCTCACTGCTCTGCCTTCACATGTGAGCCCACAGGTCTTTTGTATCTTCCAGGGGAAGGAGACCTCTTCAGGCTCCTCTCTTTCACCCTCTGCATAAACTAGACTTCTATACTCTGAGAAGTCATTCAGAATGCCTGGTACCCTCTCACCAGGCAGAACCTTCCACAATTTTACTGATATATTGGATCTTTGTTCCCTAAATATTATTGAAAATTATTTCACATTTTTTCCTTTTGTCTGCACTGTCTCAAATACCACCTTGTTGATCAGTCAGTGTCCAATCAGATAAGTGCATCTACAAATATCTAATATTTAATAAAAAGTATTGGTAGCATTTTGTCTTGTATTTTACTATTGAAGCTTTTATTGTTTTAATAATTGCTACTACTGTTATTTTGCTTTGGATATAGTTATTGAAAACTGAGACGTTTCCTCTATATCCTTTCCCAGATAAAAGTTTTCAGTCCAGAGGCTGGAGTGGTGTCTCAGCAGTTACAGCGCTTGCCCAGCATGCATGAGTATGTAAGTTCAAACCCCAGCACCCCAAGTACACAATAAAGTCTCGGAGCAACAACAGCCACATGAAAAACTAAATAAAAGTATTTCTCTCTCTCTCTCTCTTTCTCTCTCTCTCTCTCTCTCTCTATTGTCCTTCTCTTTTTAAATTAAAAAAAAAAAGTTTTCACTCCATAAAACATTTACTACTTCTCAGATGGTTGGAGAAAGGAGAGACAAAGATGGTACCCAGCTCACCACCCTACTTGAACTCATTGCCTCTTATCTTTGCTTTTCTTCTCTGGGAACTAGGATGAGGATCATGATTGCTGGTTCCATACATAAATTTCCAATTCCAGGAGGATACATAACTAGTACAATTTGGCCAGATATAGTTTTGACGTTTTTGCTTTGGCCTGCCCAAATATGAAATGTCCCAAGAAGACATCTTAATGGAAACTTCAAGTCTTACAAATCATTTACTTTTCTGTGTCAAGGATTGGCTAAAAAGAGAAAGGGCATTGCATAAATGTACATTTCAACGGACACTGCCAACATTGGTTGCATAACTCTTTATGAGTCACTTTAATTATTTTAAATGCATGTGGACATATCAAATATAAAGATGGCAGTAGACCCAAACCCAACTATTTCCTCTTGCCGGTCCACATGAGCCAACTTGTTTATTCACCTTTGTTAGATTTATATGTTGGGTACAGACAACCTTCTTACACAGGTCAGAAAGAAAACATGTATCAGGGGAAATTCAGCACCACATACATGCTTTTAACAGCATAAAGGGAGCAGAGAGTCACCCACCCAATGCCACGCCTCCACCCTTGTACATGCTGCAAGAGTGCCTCTTACAAGCTGCATGGTCAATGCAGACACTTGTAGAAGAATTTGACCAACCACGGTTAGAAGGCCTCACTAATCAGCAGCTTACTAACCTGGGAACACAGGTTACTGTTTTCTCTCAATTTTCATTTTTCAGAAAGTGTCTCTATAATATTTCATCAGCATACATATCTGGAACATCACAGATTTCCCGAGGACATTCTGTGAATCTCCTGTTACTTAACATGGCCGTGGTGGTCTTGTTCATGAAAGTGGCTGAAGGTCCCTCAGCAGCTGGGTCTTCACTGTGGTCTTTTATGTGCGAAGTGTACAGCTCATCAGGACAGCTTTGTACCCTCAGTCCCATGTTAAAGGGAACATAAACATACACAGAACGTGGCATGGTTTGGATGGAAGGTGTCCCCCAAAAGCTCATCATGTAAGACAAAGCAAAGAAAGGATGAGGTGAAATGATTGGGTGAACTCTCATAACCCAATCAGTGAGTTCATCTCCTGATAAGGATGAACTGGTAAGTGTGGGCTGGCAGGGTGTGCTGGAGGGTGGGTCATTGGGGGTGTGCCTTGGAGGAATATATTTTATACCTTTCTCTCTGCTTCCTAGAGCCTAATTTCTTCTGCCTGACTCTTCTGCCATGATATCAAACCCTGAGGAATGGAGCTAGCCTTCTATGGACTAAGACCCCCAAAACTGTGAGCCCCAAAATAAACCTTCTCCTCCCTAAAATTGTTCTTGTCGGGTCCTTTAGTCACAGCAGTGAAAAGCTGAGTAAAGCAACACACCATCTGTAACGGAAGTACTTTCAATGCTGGTTACAGATAGACAATGTTTCCAGTGTTCTTACTATCCTAGATTTACCATTATTTGTGCTGTCAAAAAAAAATTCACTGGGGGCTGGAGCGGTGGCTCAGCGGTTTCGGCGCTTGCCTGGCAAGCACGAGGACCCGGGTTCAAACCCCAGCACCACGTACGCAACTGAGTGTTGGAGCAACTAAGGCCATGTGAAAAACTCAATAAAGTTGTTTCTCTCTTTCTCTCTCTCACTGTCCCTCTTTCTTTAAAAAAAAAAAAAATTCACTGGACTCAAATCCTATGTGACATTGGGGTTATAAAATTGCATGATAGGACTTTTCCCTCCAAGGGTCCAACAGTTAGGCCTTGCTGCTCAAAGGGTGGCCAATGGGCCAGTGGCATGCTGGGATCTTCCTAGAAATGCAGAGTTTCAGGCTCCAACCTTGATCTTACCACGCTATCCTGGTGCCCCCAATCCATGGGAATACTTCAGATGCACAGTCCAGGAGAGAAGAGGTCCTCGAGTAATAACCTGTCTGAAAATTATTGACGTGGGAGACTTTGTATAATCCTGAGTTTTTTTTCCCCTTTGGTTATGGAGATATGTAGGTGCTGTTCTACATGTGATCTCTTGATGTTTTTGAGAAACACTAGCTGATTGGAGAGTAGTAAGAGAAACTGGTGGACCATGCAGGGGAGGTCATGTGAGTCCACACTGCAAAAAGAGTATCTTGGATGGCAGCCTGCTGTGCATCCCGTTGCTGACACAGAATCCTTTCCTTTTGGGCTTTGATTGGAACAGAGAGCTCACTTAATTACTGCTCCACCTAGCAAGGGTCACAGATTTGAATGTCTAGTACAGCACGAGATCTTTTTCATAGCTAAAGCATATCCAATAATTTAGACCATTTCCGTGTCCGTTAAAATGGATTTTCAACAGAAGCAGGAGGTCTAAATACTGGTCATTACTGAGTGTTAATCACAGAGGATTAAAATACTTATTTATTATTTTTAAGCATCTCATTCATTTAGTAGTTTCTAAAGCAAAAGTCTTTAAAGATAGTGTGAAGGGATAGTGATGAAGCATGTATATTCTAACGAGGTGTGTGACTCTTCCACAAAGCCTAGCATATATTTAGGCCTATTTTTGAATAGATAAACCAAAAAAGATAACGTAAATGATAAGCCCAAAGTAGCTTTATATAACCATGACGGAGTGCTCGCCTTTCAGTTTCTATCTCTAGTCTTAGTTTTTTGAGCCAAGCTAACAAGGAAAAGGTTTTCAGGTAACCTAGATTACTGTTCTCATAAGTGCTTGTTACAGCTGTAGTGAAATAAAAGGAAGTGTGGTGTGGGAGAAACACATTATCACCCACAAAAATGAGCAAGAAAGGAGTCATTTTAGGGCTGCCTGTTGGATAAGAAGTGAAAAGACCCATCACAAGTGCAGTTCTGGAAATTTGCTAATTTTCAGGCCATCACAGAGAGAGGAAATTCTCACTCCAAGACAAGGCTGGTTTGAGGTTGTTGCCTAGGTGACCCTGCATCTTAAGTAGCCTTTGGAAAGGATCGTGAGTCCCTGGCTCAGAAATTCCTTTTCAAAGACTTTATCCTGCAAAAATACACAGATGAGCATCCAAAGATATAGTAATAAAAATGTTCACTATAGCTTTATTTGCAATGCTGAATAATTGGAAATCACACAAGTATATACCAGAGATTGGATGGATAAGTTATAAAATATCCACACAAGAGAATACTATACAGCCATTAAAAAGAAGGTAACCTAGATCATTGACATGAAAACGTATCCATTATTACATTGAAAAGCCATCCTCACAATAGTATATATGGGCCCTGAATTATAAAAATGATAGTATATGAAGAGAAACTTACATACAATAAAATATTATTTCTAAGTAAGGTGGAGTTGTGGGGAATCTTTCTTATCAAATACATATCATTGTTTTATTAATTTATTTAATTTTGTGTTATTTTTAAGATGATAAAAAAATTTTATAAAAGTTTCCTGCAAGATTATCAGTTATCAACTATTTATTCTTTTTTCTTTCATGTATCTATTTATTTTCTTCCAAATCAGCTTTTTCAGGCCCAGGATTTGACTGACCTGAATTCCACAAGTGAGTTAGGTTTTCCAAAAGCCAGAGAAATCCCCAAGGCCCATAGAAACTTCAAAAGAGCGATAGACTTCCTGGCTGTCTCTGTCTCCTGGCAAAGGCTTCCAGAGTCTCCGGTGTTGTGCTAGGGAGCTGGAGGAAGCTGGGAGAGTGGTATCAACAGACAAGAAAGCTCAGCCAGCCATAGAAGGGGGAAACTCTGCTGTGAAACTTCCTTCAAATTAATAATCTGGCAGCTAATTGTTGAACAAACTCTAATTTGCACATGGCACCTTCTGTCAAAGCTGTCAACACGAGTTGCTCTCATTTCACACTGGCTCGCTAGCTGAAGGGCTGGCGATGGACCAGGGGCTCACCCTGCTAACACAGGGTGCCATCAACCTGGGCTCCTTGGCTGAAACCCTTGGGTAATTTCAGGAGCAAATGCAGGTGGCTATTTATAGATGTGTTTTCTATTTAAAGGGATGAACCTCCACTCCACCTTCACCCCAACGCTCTTCATCCAGTAGATATTCAAAGCTCCAAATCGCAGAGAAGAGTTCGTGGGAACATGGAGGAGAGGGTGTTCCTAGGTATTTGTAATTCTATACTACCAGCAGCTTGGTATTTGGAGGAAACCATTGCAACAGGTGCTGTAGGCCTCATCTTGGAAACATCAATAAAATATTCACTTGACCTCCCTTGTAAACTTTGGATGAAATGCTCGATTTTCAGATGCGGCTTCCATGTTTGTATCCGGAGATGTTATAGGGCCACCACTGAGACACCAACTGCCTTCTGCAGAAACGATGTGCATATCCCTCAACAGCGTCCCAACCAACAGTTATCTCTGTCTTCGTTCTGTGCTGATGGGTGCTGCTGTTGTCTTGATCATTAGGCAGGCCAGGTCTCCAAGAGAAACACCCAAGTGGTGTCTAGACCGAGCTAATCCTGCGACCGCCCTTCTTTGCTAATATTTTTTTCCATGTTTTTAATTGGATGATGAAAAGAGATAGGGTGTCTTCCCAAGACTTTTAGAAAAGAGGTTCCCTCAACTTAAAAAAAGATACCTTAGGGGCTACAGCGGTGGCTCAGCAGTTACAGCACTTGCCTGGCACGCGCAAGGATGCGAGTTCAAACCCCAGCACTACATACACAATAAAGTCTCAGAGCAACGAAAGTCACATGAAAAACTAAATAAAATTGCTTCTCTCTTTCTCTCTCACTCTCTCACTGTTCCTCTCTCTTTAAAAACAAAAACAATAAAGATACTTTAAGAGAACTTGGTCTCTGTATCTCTCCCTTGTCAACTGCCTGAAAGCAGAGAAGTCTCGTGAGCAGGATGGGAGAGCTGGCAGAAGATAAGGGGGCACTGAGCAATGTCACCACTGTTCCTGGGGTAATGAATCTGAGCAACGTGACCACGTTCTCCAATCATCTTCTAAGACTCTGCACCAGATGGGGGACTCTTACTTGCATGTTGCCTTAATGCGTTGCTTTCACACAATGAAATCCAAGAGAACAGTCAGAATATTTCCTGATTTGAGAAATCCTTGGAGGTTCAACCCAGATGAAACAGGTGAAATTAGAATTCTGACCAAATACTCTCTAGTCATAATGGAACCTGACAGGCAGCTGCATTTCTCAGTATGCATTCTGCTGTGTACATATAATACGGCATATTAAATGCAATAAAAGAGGACCACGTGGACAAGACAGATTAAAAATGTTTGGTCATTTGTTTCTACTTATTTGTTATTGATGCTGGGTTCACTGATTATTTGAAGATGTCAAAGAACATACTCAGTAGAGGAATGTTAGTTGTTTTCTAATGAGTCCCTGTATTAGTCAGCTTTGGTCCCCAAGGCCTTGACTTCAGTGACCTAATTCTTTGAGAAACACTGCCTACAGTTTACATTTGGGAATACACTCAAAATGTTAATATCTCAAGTGAATCAGACCACTGATTGGGTCACAGCTGTCAAAATCTAATTGTTTCACCTCCGAACCTTCCTGTATTGTCTATCACATGACCTCATTGGGGTACACCTCACATCCAAGCCAAATCATTCTGCCCCTGACTCCTGACACCTCATGTCCATCTCACACTGCAAAACGCACTAGTCCATCTCCTAGAGAACCGGGAGTCTTAAGAGTTCCAGCACTGTCCAAAAGTTCACATCCAAAGTTTCATCTGAGACTCAAGACACACTGTTTGTTGTGAGCCTCTGTAGACATCAAAAGCAAGTTATGTATGTCCAATATACAGTGGCATAGAGTAAACATTTCTATTCAACAGAGGGAGGAATGGAGACATAGAAAGAAGACACAGCACCGAAATAAGATTGAAATCCATCCAGGCAAACATTAGGTTCCCCAAGTCCACATCTAGCATGCAGGGCACCTAACAGTGAGATATGATCTCCAACCGGCTTGGGAAGTCCCACAACTATGGCTGTGCTCAATGTATCCCACATGGCTTCTCTCTAGGCTGCCTCTGTCTGTAGCCAACAACTTTCCTTGGAAGATGCTCCACATGACTGGCATCTCTTCGTTCTGGGGTCTGCACTCCACCTTCTTTGGCTTCCTTCTCACAGATTCAGTGGTCACTGCCTACAGGGATTCCGATCTTGCCATATTGCCTGGCCTCCCAGGTCTTCTTTGCAACCTTCCTGGAAGCCTATGAGATCCTTAACTGCGACGTCCTTTCCTGCATTCCTGCAGAGCCAGCACTGTGTTGATGAACCGTGAGTCACATCAAGGTCTACCACCAGCTCAGTTGTACCTTGCCCCTTAGGACCATGACTGCAGCAGCCTCCGGGTACCTGGGCTTATGAACATGGTGAAGCAAATTTTGGGGAAACAGCTCCGTAGGTTCCCCTGTTATGAACATTGTACCCCCAGGGTCTCCTAAATGAGTTATCACTTTTGCACCCTTAATCGTGCTATTTCTTATTCCAGAGAAGCCCACAAGGCATCTTTCCTATAGTCTCTGAGCAACATATTTAACTTCTGGTGAGTGGTGGTAATCTTGTCAGCAGCCACACATTTCTTGACCCCAATTTGCATAGGCTTTTCTGACCCAACTGCAAGTTTTTAAAACTATTTCTCTGTGCTTTCTGCTCCTGATTGCCACAATACATTTGGATAAAAGTAGCTAGCAATACCCAAGCCATGTCCTGAATGCTGTGCTGCCTTGAAATATCCTCTACCAGATTATATCATCACCTTGAAATTCAGCCTCACACAAAGTCTGAGGACATGGAAAGAATGCAGACAAATTCTTTGCCAGAAGGTAACAAGAATGACTTCTAGTCCAGTTCCCAAAAGGCTACTCATTTCTGTTCCAAACCTCATAAGCCCAGTTGTTACTGTTCATAGTCTTTTCAGTATTTTGGTCTTCTGAGCTCCCACCAGAATCACCCATTAAACTCTGCTTACATATAGAAGTGTAACTGCAAACCCCTTCAATATGTTAAACTATAATGAAAGCTAAAATCTTGTTAAAAAATGAGCCTCCGCTTACAGCATTCTAAGCCTTCTCCAGTCTGAATTTACAATGTTTTCCAAATTCCTCCTGCAAACGACTCTAAAGGCTTCTGAACCTCATGGTCACATACATTCACAGAAACAGCTGTACGCACCATCCCCGTACCAATTTCCATTAGTCAACTTTCTGTTGCTGGGACCAAAATACCTGAAAAGAACAATTTAGAGGAAGAAAAATTCATTTTGGCTTACAGCTTCAGAGGATCAGTCCACGATCACCCAACTCCACTGCTGTGGGCCTGAGGTAAGAACTTGCATCGTGGTGGAACAGCTTAGCAGATGAAAGCTGCTCAGCTCATGACAGCCAAAAGAGAAAGAGAAGCCAGGGACAAGAAATATATTCCCTAAGGCCATGTCCCTAGTGACCTACTTCCTCTATCCACTCTCCACCTGCATACAGTTACCACTCGGTAATCCGTTCAAAGTGTGTTAATCCACCCAATGGATTTGCCCACATATCATGTTACAGCTCTCCTAATCTACATTTTAGCTTCAAATAATCCTATTCTGTCTATCACATGAGCTTCTGGGAAGATACTTCACATGCAAACCATACCATTTGGATTATATTACTGTATTTAACTCAAGCATATTAGAGTTTTTGTGTGCATCAACTAACAAAACCACAAAACTATAAGAAAAAATGTCACATAAATTTGTGAACCATTATTTCTTTAATGTACAGATCACAAAATTTGTCCTACTCATGAATATTTTTGAATAAATGTGATAAGTAGATATTCATTTAATTATTTATAGTTTCTATGGAGTCTTGTCATAGCCTCAAAAGGACTGATCTTCTGAAAATATGGAAGAAGTCTTAACCATCATCGCTGTCATCTTCAAAACCAATCTCACCCACTTTTTCAACAAATACTTACAAAGCTCCTACTATGTGCCCAACGGTATTACAGATGTGTGGCATAGAACATCAACCCTGCTGTCATGGGGCCTGACCGTGAACTGGAACCTCTCAAACCATTAGCCAAAATTAGCCTTTACTTTACATTGAATTAATTATCTTATCTATTTGGTAGAGTGACATAAATATATCACTTAGATTCCTGAGTAATACAAACAATTCTCTCTCTGGGGGTAAAGAATGGAGAGATCTATATGCAACCTCTATATAAAATTAAAGGTTCCTAAATTTGTGTCATCTCTTATTATACATGCCACCTGGCCCTCACTGTATTGCCCTGGTTGATGATCACTCTTTCTTATTGCTACTGTTGTTGGGAAAAATAAACAGCTTTTATCTCTGAACCAGAAGTCTTCTGGTTCCTCCAGTCCTTCACATTTCCTGACGACACACACAAGAAGAAATTCAGCACACTTTGGACTGGGTGGTCAGAGGTGATGCCCTGTATCTTCAGTTCTATAAGCTCAAGAGTGAGAAAGATCCAGTGTATTTCTTCCTTATCCATTGTATGGGGGGTTGCAATATTAGAATGACAGTGTCATGCTGAGTTGGGGACTTTTATGTTTCATATTCATGGCTGCATTCTCAGTGTTTGAACAATGCTTAATACATGTACTCAAAGCATTTTAATGAATAAATGAATAAATGAATGAATGTTCAGTAGAGACAGCCTTCTTCTGCCTCTCTTCAACATACAGTACCACCACAGACTGAGTAAATCTCAGGAGAAAGAGAATAAATATTCCTTATGGATGATGGTAATGGGTTTTAGAAGAAAAACTGCCTTACTGCCTTTGGGTGAGGAAAAAAAAGGAATATTCTTAATACCTAGGTTATGAGTCTGTATTAAAAAATAATTTCCTGGGGATGCTTGGTTTCATTTGGACCCGTCATACCAAATATAGTAAGTGAATTATGCTAAAAAATAAGTTCCAAACCAAATAAATGTACATATACCTGCAGGCATTCCAACTGGATTTTTTTTAAACTCAAAAAGTAATTATGCCATTATCTATTACTGAACCTAGTGAGCTGTGAAGAGATAGTGGAATTCATGTCTACTATTACTGAGTCATTTTTTCTTGCTAAGAACTAATATGTCAGAAAAGTAGCCAAGAATAAAAAAACATTAGAAATATTGAGATTAATAGCTATTATGGTCATATAGCAGAAATAGGGAAACAGATAAATTGATAATAAGTAAAAATCTGTACCAACTGTCACTTTTGTGCTCATATTCTAAAAATTACTCTAACATATATTAATATACTTATGAATCACATTTTGTCTGAATGTGTTAAATATTTGCTGGCTACTAGCAGGATTGGCACAACACCAGATTGAAAGTAAGATGATAAGTTTTACTGGACTTGAAGGAACAGAGGCTAGGACTGCATTTTAAGGTTGCTGGTCATAATAAAGTATTTAACAATTGTATTAATACGCCAGAGATAAAATGATTCTATTCACTTCCTTTTTCATATTTCCATTTGATTCCTTTGCAGGGTTTAGGAGGAGAGTGAAGGCTTGCATTTCTTCATGTGCTCAGAAGCAATGGTAACAAAGGAGCTGAATTTGATGCAAAGAGCTCTTCTTTGCTAGTGTCCCCAATTTGGCCAGCAGCTCAGTGGGACAGGTGCTACAACACAGAGCATCCGCAGCTGAAAGAGGTCACATTAACTTGCCTTAGATGATGAGACTAGGGAATCTAGAATCCAAATCTAACCAGCCAAACCTCATGCTCTTTAGCCTTAACTATTGCACGATGACTATGACAGAAGTCTGCTGTGCACGGAATGAGCCCCCAGGAAGGGGCAGGCATGAGTGACGGAGGCCGCTGGAGCTATCTGTGGATCCTTTGGACCAAACCTTTCAGCATTAGTGTCATGAAACCTGAAGCCAGCACGTGGCCCAGAACTGGGCTGCTTAGCTTCAGGAACCAATGTGCCCTCTCATTCTGATCTTATTTCTGTGTTTTCTTCTTTCTGTTTTACACTGACATCTTTTGAATTTGCTCTGCAGATTCATATTCTAGTGACTTGGGCAAAAGAAAAAAAATTCAAGCTTAACTTCAAACCACTCTTTGGGGGTCTTGGTTTATTTTTCAATAATATCTATGAGAACCAAGAGTCAGTGATACACGGGCATGAAATATTTAGTGGGAAGCCTAAATCATTTCCAACCATATCCCCCCACTTGGAAGTGTTGAAATATTCTAATGTCATTGATACTGCTCAGATTACCTTCAATCTGCCTTTCCTATCTTCTTTATCTTTCAATCCCAAATGAACATTTTTGTCATGCCAAAACTGTGGGCCATTTTTTACCGAGACAATTTTCATACCTGCAGCAGTTTCCCAAGCTGAGCCCCCTCCAGAGAATCCCTTCTTCTCATTACTTTTATAGTCTAGATAACTTTTAGGGCCTAAACTCACATCCTAATTCTTCTGTGTTGAATACTGAACATCTTCATACAGAATGCTCCTTCCCTTTCTCTCAACCCTGCAGTACGTACTGATAAACCATCATACAGATGTCACTAGATTGTATAGCTGGATTATTAAAACATGGGTATTAACTGCACATGATGGTATAAGCCTATACATAGTTCCAGTATCTCCGGAGGCTGAGGCAGGAGGATTTCAAGTTCAAAGCCAGCTTCAGCAATTTAGTGGGGCTCTAAGCAAATTATTAAGACTCTGTATTAAAATAATAAATAAAAAAAATGGTTGAAGATGTGGCTCAGTGGTTAATTGCTCCTAAGATCAATCCCTAGTACCAAAAAAAAAAAAAAAGAAAGAAATAACAAAAAATGTGGGTATTAAAATCTCTTTGAGTAGAAGAGAAAACTGAAATCTGACCATTCTACTGTAATTAAAGTATTGGTCCTCAGAGCCCTGTGTTGAGGAGGTGCTATGGAAAACTGTGGGAGGTGGAGAATAGTGGGAGAGCCAAGGGTCACTGGGGGCATACATTTGAAATGTAATTCTCTACAGGATGGCATAAAAGAAGGCTGGAGTTTGGCTCCTCCTAGTCCTCTCCGCCTCTGGTCTGAGATATAACCATTGGCTCCACCCACACTCCCACCATTGCTACCTGCCATTTTGCAATGCTTTTGCGAATTAAGATGATGTAAATACCATGTTCTTGATGCCCCCAAACTATGCGCTACTTGAACCTTTACTGTTTTTAAGTTAGCTAACTCAGGCATTTTGTTTCAGTAACAGAAGCTCACTAACACAGCCACCAAGAAGTCTCAGAAGAGAGTATCTGACTTAAAGAGAGTCCAAATATATATACAATAATTTCACTCTCTTATGAGCGAAGTGATCAAGTATTTAGGGGATTGAAGAACTAAGAGACAGACAAGAGTATGCAGGACCTCAGCCAAAGTCTTATCCACCAAGTGGATTCTTGAGAAGAAGTTAGGTGTTAATTCTCTCATTTTACTTGTATAGCTATACCACAGGGTGCTGTAAATTTGTCTGCAAGGTGTTAAAACTCAGTAACTGTCTTAGTCTGCTTTGTGCTTCTATAATAGAATACCACAGAATGTGTAGAAAGTGTTATTTATAAAGCAACAAAATTTATTTCTCAAAGTCCAGGAATCTCGGAGGTCTGAGATCAAGCAGGTTTGACTGGCAAGTCTGCATCTGATGGAGGGGAGGAACACTGTGTCTTCATGTGGTGGAAGATGGAGGTGCAAGCCTCCTTTGTAAAGTCCTCCATCTCATATAAGTCAGGTAGCCTTCAAGGCTGAGCCATCTCAAAAAGGCCCTATCTGTTAATGCTACCACAATAGTAATATCTGGATTGGAGGCACATGTTCAAATCCTAGCACTAGCTGATGGCTGCAATGAATTGCATAGAAGGAGTATCTTACAGCATTTTTCTAGAGCAGACCAGAGGCTGGGAGCACAGCCTGGGAGTCCCACGAACCAGGGATGAAATCCCAGCTCTGTTTCCCTCTGCTCTGTGAACTTGGATCCACGATTTCACCTCCAAGTAGCATTAGTGTTTTAAAGGTGGTTGTAAGATTTAACTGAGACAGTATTTGTAACAGCTTCATAAAGGGTAGAATTTCGATTGCTGCATCTACAACTTCCAGTATTACTATTTCTTTAAACTGCTATGCTGAAGGGAGTCATCTATTAAACCCAGCAGTTACTGCTAATCTATTGGGTACCCGAGCTGTGCTAAATTTGAGCAATACAGCAGTGAACAAGATGTAGTCGTTACACTTACAAGCTCAGGGTCCTACAGTAAAGGCAGATGAGTAAACCCCGGAATTCAAATACATTCTGTCAAGTACCCTAAATGAGGTTTGCCCAGCATGTTACAGGAACACAGAGCACATGAAATCTGTAGTAGTGAGATCAGATCAACGCTCAAAGAAGAGAACGTGATGGACCTAAATCTTCAAGGTAAGTGGGAATTAGAAACTCTACAGTGGTGAGGGAAAGAGCATTTCATTCTGGTCCAGGAAGCTCATGAGTATTCCTCTAATTTCAAGTCATTCTTCAAATGTCAATCTAGAGAAATAGTCTCATATGCTAATAAAGCCGGGCCTCATTTATCTCACAAAGGACTTAATCCCTCATTGTGTGGGCAGAAGAGAATGCTGGATTGTGTGTTTACAATCCGAAGAATGACAATTTAGATGTGGACAGATGGAAGGGACAAAGATAGGGAAGGGAGACCTAGTGGCCAGCCTTTGAAACAGTTGAAGTCACAAAGGCCCCACATGTTAACGGCAGATCCTTAGCAAATGCACTCTGCTCTTGGTGAAGTAATCAAGGGCTCAAGACTAAATTGGCTCTTAGGGTCATTACTTTCTGTATAGAATGGAGGGCAGGTACTAAAACAGCAGGACATCAGGAGGAGAAATTAACACAGCCCATTTTTTTTCTGCAAAAGACTGAAATTCCTCTGTTCCCATCACATCCTGGACAGCTTTAGTTTGAGGTATTTAAAATCTAGTTCTCATAATCCAGAACGAAAAATAAAAAGCCTATTTTTTCTTTTGCTTTATTCTTTAAGCCTAATCTTTAAAAGGAAAACAAACAATTGGATTATTATGAAAAGAGGTGGATCTAGATTTATGGAGATATCGGGGGCTTGTTCGATGTTTCCAGGCTGGCCAGCCCTGTGTCCAGGTGCAGTAGACACCTAGTGACTGAAAATTCATCCCTCCAACTGTGGTATGCCCAGCGATGAACTCTGAGCCAACTGTGGCATAGAGAAATGGCTGAGTTTCTCACTTATAGGAGTGTGAGAATCTCAGGAATTACAATTCCATGGTCAAGAACAGAAGCCCCTCCCAAAACTCAGGGCTTTAAGTAAAATTCCCCAGGTACCAGTACTACATTGCATTTCTTACCAATCCCAGGTGAAGAGAGAGCAACTGGAAGGGGACAAAGAAGCCAGTTTAATTTGCATAATGAATGCTTAAATGCTACAGGATTTTGTCACGGGTCATTCAGAATTAGCAGCTTATAGATCCTATCTATGGAAGACTGGTATCAAGTTGGATGGCCTGGTGGCCTTGATAACATTGCAAAGGACACACAGCACACATCGATATGCTTGCAGACAGACTATTTAGGCAGGACATTTTATTTGAAATCCATTATCAGAGCTGACTGGATTTGGTCATGGATTTCAGTTGCTGTTGCTCTTTCTAATTATAAATTACTATTAATCATCATTGATTGAGTCCTTTGTAGGTTGATTGGTTAATGCCAAAGCTCCCTATTTACATTAGCAATGTAGTGGGCCTGTCATTCTTTAATAACCAGAATGGTATCCAATACATGTACGGTACTTGAAAAACTGGATTGCAGGATGGATTTTATTTGTTGCCTTAATATAATTGTTCACCAATAAATTTATTTGCCATTGAAAAGAACACTGTGTGGCTATGGGCAGAGAGTGGAGGGATTGCCCTGTTAAAAAGGGACTGTGATCTAGAAAGTTGGAGAACACTAGTGCGAATACTAAGTGAGGAGAGGTGAAAGCAAAGCAGAAACTCTTTAGGAAGAGGTGGTATATTTCATCATCACCTAGAGCCTGCAAGCTGTCAGCAATTATATTAACCTCTCAGGTTAACTTGCAGCCTAGGCAGAAATAAAAAATGTAGGGAAGAATTGCAAGAGCTGCTCACTATCACTCATTTAGCTTCCCAACCTTTTTTGTGTCCGGCTTTAATGGATAAAAGCCTTCTCCATTTGCACCCTGCTTCCCACCAGGCACGCCTTTGGATCTTAACCAGTATGCTAGGTCATTTTATTTTCCATCCAAAAATCTAAACATGGCTCCACATCCACTGATAATAATTTGCAGGTCAGAAATATCAGAACCTAAGCAAAAATCATGCTATAAATGTAGTAGATACCAAGTGAATTATTACCTGCCTAGAAAAGTTGCTCCAAAGGCATATATATCAAACGATTAACAGTGAAGAATTCTGATGGAGGGGGAAATTACCACAAGCCACTCAGCCAGGCAGCAAACTCCCTACTCACCGTTTCCAAATCTACAGACTTGGTTCCTCATCGGAACCTATGACTTTAGACCCTTATCAGAGTATCCCCACCCTACTGAAAAACTCAGTTTAACCTCCACCCTACCTAAACACTTAATTTAACCAGGAAAATTCTGCTGTGGGCCCCCTGCCCCATTTCAGTCTATAAAGGACAACCTATCCGAAAGCCAAGTAAGTGGTCATTTTCCATTTGGAAAGTGTGTCTGGGCAACTATTGCAAAAAACCTACTTTTTCTGCTGAAGTCTGAATGCTTTCTTACTGCGCTCCCCTACCATCCTTTCAGACTTTTTTTTCCTTTCAAATTCTGACAAGGGGATTATTCAAAACTTTCATTTTCTAGTTATATTTTTTTAAACAATATTTCACTTAAAAAAATAAAACACATGCATTCCTGATGTCAGAGTTTTTTTTTTTTAATTTTGTTTTAAGATGTGGGCTTGATCTTAACCTATTTCTTACAATTGAAAAATCAAAAGGAGGGAGATTGCAGCCAATTCTGTGTTGGATAAACTGTACTCATTCACAAAACACCCTAGTACTTTCATTTAACATATCTACTACCGTTTGTACTATTATTGACTTAATACTTTAGCCTTATTCCAAGCAATAAAATCGGAGCACTCATGTGTTTGGTACGCTAGCTACATTTTAAAAAAACCCTGTTCTTCCTGTTCTTTTAGGAACCTGTGGAACTGGTCTTGTGAGCTGTCAGCTGGGAACTGCATTTTTGAAACCTTGAATTGCATGATCTCCAAGATTCCTTTCAATCCCCAAATCCACGCCCAAACATGGAAAAAACCAACAAACCTAACTAGAACTATTTTGCCTGCTCTGTTGCTTTTTTTTTTTAACTTTTTAATTTTCTATTTTCTAGATTCTTCAAGGTAGCATTATTAAGGACTGTGCATTTTCTAGGTTAATTAATATTGATAAGCATGGAGCACCATATTTGGATTAAGGGCCAGAGAGTAAATATTTTAAATTTGGGAGGCTGTGTATTATCTCTGTCCTTTCTCCTCTCTTCTTTCTCATTTTATTCCTCCTTTTAATTTTCTTTTTCCTCCCCTTTAAAGTTTTATAAATGTTAAGAAAAAAAAAGTAAGAAAAAAGAAAACGTCATTCTTTGCTCTTAGGCTGTATAAAAGGGCCAAATGGGCTGGAATTGACCCATGGACCTTAACTGCCAAACCCTGGAACAACTGATGACTTTCCCAGCAGAGCTTATAAAAATATCTAGTTTATTATGCATAATACCATATTGTGTGTGTGCAATGTGAACATGTGTTGGTTTGATTTGCAGAGAGATCGGCATTTATAAGTCCGTTTTCTTCCCTTGTTTGACAGCTATGTGAGAGTTCCAGTGGCTAACATTTTGATGGCCTGGATTTCTATGGATTTTAAATATCAGGTCATTTCCGGTCCCCCTCCTCCCAGCCTGACAGATTTCTCAAACCTCTTTGTGGTTCCCTGGATCTTCAGAAGGCCTTCAGGAGGCCCAGTGGGAAATGGAGGAGACACACCTTTGGCTTTTAAAATGCATTTGAGTGTTAACGATTTCGATTTCGCATTCATCCCTGCTAATGAAGGGGGAAGTGAAGCTTCCCTTTCAGTCACCTTTCCTCTTCTAAAAGAGCCAGGATTTCACCTTTAAGGGGAAGCTCTGGGCTTAGTGCTTCATCCCACATCAAAACCCACCCCTGGGATTTCTACCTTCAAACAAGTGAAACAAATGCCTTCCTCAGGGGGGCTTGCTGTCAAAGGGGAGGGAACTTATCCAGATATCAGAACTATTCAGATAGGGTTGCCTACTTAGTTAGAGAAAATCAGTGCCTTCTAGAGAACTCTTCCAGTGGGGGGCCACTTAATCCATCACACAAGCTTCCAATCTCTTTAGAGCCAGGGGAAAAAAGACCCTCCACATTTATCTGAGGGGAGAAAGTGTGTAACAGATAATACAGCTCAGCATGTGGCAGCCAAGCATTTTGATTACCTTTATTTAAATTTCCTATATCAATGGACACTTCTATGTATGAGCCACGTTTCCTATAGAGATTCCTGAAGCAATGCCTTCCTTCTCTCTAAACATATCCCATTTTAACATTTATCTAAGAGAAAAGATGGGTAATGATAGATAGTTCATGTTAGAAAGAAAACAGAAAAGGAAAAAAAAAAGAAAAGAAAGAAAAAAGTAGTTCCATTAGCAACTTTGGTAAGAAATTGCTCCACATTGTTCCTCTGACAAGTAATTTTTCCCAGCATGTGTGCATCTTAAAAGTATTGCAAAACAATATCTTAAAATGAACTGATTAGTATGCATGCTCTGTGGTCACATTTAAGTTCTATTTATAAAATCTATTCTGTTCCAGGCTCAGACAAACAAAACTGAAATGCAGCTGTGTAACACATTGATAATTTTCATTAGTTCTAAAAGCCTCAATAGAATTTGCAATTTTACTCATTACATCTAAATAATCCTGGAAAACCCATGGGGAAGGTGACCTTTCACTTTTCCTCCCCCTGGCCTTTGTGTGACTTGGCTCTTTGTGTGTGTGTGTGTGTGTGTATGTGTGTGAGAGAGAGAGAAAGAGAGAAGGAGAGAGAGAGAAAGGGATGGGCAGGGGAATGATTTCTGCAGAAAAAAAAATTGGTAAATGAGACATAAGGAATCAAAATCCCCACATAGATTCTGAAAGCCAATTTAACTGGGGGCTTCCTGCCATCGTTTTCCAGATGTGTAGAAGCCCAGATTTCTGAAATCACTGTGTGATATTGTGGGCAAATGTGGAGTGTATTCTAATGCACCAGGAGGGAGTTCGCTGTTTTGATCAAAAGAGTTGAGGATTTTCCCAAAGAGTGAGCCAAAGGACAGGCTCATGAGAAATAAATAGTGCTTCTTCTTTCAACTTGAACTTGTTCTTGAAAAGCAAAACAGTGCCAACTTTGGAGATAGCTTTTCTTACTGTGAACATTTTATGTGTGTGGATCTTTAAAAAAAGAAAAAAAAGATCTAAAAACATTCGCTTCCCAGAGTGCTGGCAGCCAGCCATAAAACCACAAAGAAGTCTTTAGAAAATTAAGATAACAAAAATAAAATAAGAGGCATCATATGAAAGGTGAAAAATAAAGACAAACACTTACAATTTAGCGGCTACTGAGATGGTGCTTCAACATTGAACACGCAATTAAAATGATAAACCCTGCGAGCACAGAATGTGAGGCACCTGTCTCAGATAAATATGTACGCCTGGACATGGACACTCACACTCAAGCGTTTATCTGATAATTGCTAATTTGGGACTAAAGATAATGACAGTTATGAATTACCCATTATGGGTAAGTGCCACCTTGCGTAGTGCATCTCTCTTGGTACGGCTAGTCAGGGCCTCAGCACGGATTACTCTATCTCAGTGTCTCTGAAGATGTCATATTTTTTAGAAAAGTGATTGAGATGGGTGGTGGTGAGGTGAAATTTGGGGAAATATTCAGGTAAACAAAACCATTGTGGCTTTTATAATGCTCAAAACTTTTAATTTGAGAATATCAACTTTTAATCTCTGAGAGGAAGCAGCAACTCCTTTGCTCATGGAACAATGACTGGTTCATTTTCTTTTGCTGTTGGATGTCCTATAGAATTTGTATTCTGGGGGAATATCTTCTTGAGTAATGCTGCTTTATGGGAATAACTGTTTTACCCACCACTGACAGTCACAGAAATTAAAGTTCAGATAGAGCCAAGAACATTGTGGAAGGATTCATCCTGAGGGTGGGAGGGAGCATCCAATCATGGAGCTCTATGCAGGTGGGCAAGGCTCCTGGGAGAGTTCTCAACTGTTTGGGAACTTAGACACAAAACTGGAGAAAGAGAGAGACGAGAGTGGGAAAACCTTTACCCAGTGAAATTTCAGTTTGCCTAATTTTAAGTTTCTGACATTACAATTTATTTATTTAGAAAAGAGAGGAATAGCGAGAAAGAGAATCAATTTTATTTCATTTTCTATGTGGTTTTCACTGCTCGGACACTTCCTTGTGTACGTGGTACTGGGGTTTGCACTCGGGTCCTTGTGCATACCAGGAAGTGCTGTAACTGCTGAGACAGGACTCCAGCTCCTTTACATTACAATTTAAAATGGATATTTGACAATAAACCTGAAAGATTCTAGAAGGTTGTCAAGTTTTAGCCTCCTCATTATTCCATTCCAAGTTTACTAAACATGTGGCCAATCATGTGAAATCTCACCTCATTTCAAAAGTAATATATCCCTTGCTTCTCAGGAGAAAACTAACTACAGCATTACAAGAGTTTAGCCAAAAGGATGATGCCAAAGAAATCCTATGTCAAGAGTTCCCCCATAAGTATCTGAGGGTGTGAAAAAAACATTCAGAAAAAAAAATGTGTGCCCTTGTGCTTTTATGTGAATAGCTATAGAATTCAGTCAGAAGAAGGAAAGTTCACAGACATGCTTGCATGTGGCTGGCACAGCAGAGAGGTATTTCAACACTTTTCCTCATGAAGATTCATAGGCTCATGAATTTCACGCTGTGAAGCCTCTGTTTTGAACATAGCTAGAACAACAGTCACATTTATAAACGTTATAAAACAATTAAGCCCTGGGAGTCACTGGCACATTAACATTATGGTAAGGTTGTGTTTGGGGATTTTACCAGAATCAATTACAGGCAACTAAGACCATAGGCATCCACGTTTATGTGACAGGCATCTCCAGCCATGGCTGCTCACTGAGCTCAGCAAGTTGTGCAGGTTCTGTCATTGCTATGATTTTCATGACTGTCCTTCAGAAGGGCACATGTAAAGGCTGGGCCTCAGGGAGCCAGTATTGAGGTGGACCTTGAAGGGACAGGACCCTGTGGAAGGTCCTCAGGTCCTTGGAGGTTTGTCTGTAAGGGAACTGTATAGACCCAGCTGGGCCTCTCTCTCTGCTTCCTGGCATGTGATGTGAGCATTTTTCTCTGACATAGGATTCCTGCCATGGCCATCTGAATTCCTCACCTGAGTACCACAGCAAGGGGACCACCGATCATGGACAGGAACCTCCAGAATCATGAACTTCATGAACCTAAGTTAAATTCTTCTAGTATTCTATTATAGTAACAACAAGCTGACTAATATGGCCACTTTGTACAAAACATTTGACTATGTATTTTCAATAGATCACATTTATAAATATAAAATTTGAAAGAAGTTAATAGTCCAGCCAAATATTAACAATTCTCAATCATTATATTATTTAAAACTTGAGTCTGAGTGTGTTATCAGTGAAGTCACTATCAACATGAGCTGGCTCCATTTGCACCAAGAAAGGGAAAATCCTTGACTCTTTTATCAGCATTAAGTGACTTAAGTATCTGGACTTAGGAATGATTTGGCAGACTACTGTGCTATTATTTTAGCATTCACTCTTATTGTGACTTTGATTTTGTTCTATTAATAATGTCAAGGAAGTGTTCATTTTCTAGCGATGATAGTACTCCAGGTGAAAAATAGTAACTTTGGAAAGAATTTAGGTTTAATGAATCCTCTGAAGACCAAAAAACTATAATACATAGTGTTATCAATCAAAAAAGGGTATTCTGCAAATTACTGGAGATGATACTGAGAAACAAAACAATGTCAACAAAACGGCTCTAATCTAGCTACCAGTTTACAAAATTATCTTCTACAACAAGGTAAATTAAATGGAAAAAAAAATGGAGAGGTCGTGGCCACAGATTCAACCCCTAAGCTCCAGCTATCACCGATCTAAGCACCTTGGGAATTCACTCCAATTCCTTTCTGTTGGTAACGATGGCAAAATTAATCTTGAATTATGTCAGATTTGAATTATGAGACCTTTTCAAGAATATAACTTTGGCATAAAATGAGATGGCTTTTTGCCAAAATTTCATCCCTCCTGAAAGGCATTAACTATCAAGGCAACTCAACAAAGATGTTCTTGAGTGCTATTCTGTATAAGAAAACAATGAAAACAGCTTCATCTATTGCTTATCGTGTGCTCAGCATGTGTTAGGAGTCTGAACACACTCTCTCATATCCTTCCTAACAACTGCTCATTGATGTCTGCACTGGTATTATGCACATTTCATAGCAAGCCTTCCAAGGCTTTCCAAGGCTGCTGTCCCTTCCCAATACCCACACATTTCCAAACTTCGGTTCTGCAAAACCCAGAGCACCGACTTTTAACCACCCACTCCATTAAGGCCAAGTTAAAACATGAGGACCTGAGAGTGTCTATTGCCTTTCGTTTGCTGTTTTGAACTTGCCTTGATTCAACAAATTTTTTTTAAATGTGTGTATGATGCTAAGAAAAATTGTAAATTACTATGCACACTGTTATTTCTTTAATTCCATAAGAGGAAGATAATAAGGATAATGAGGATTGTTCCTTTGTAATTCCAGTGTGATATTTTTGTGGGTGGTTTTTCAAAGCACATGGTATGCAATTAGAGATAATATGGATAGCTCCTTTTTCTCCGGGAGTGTGCCATCCTCTGGGCACTTGCTGGAGTGCTTGATATGTGTGCCACAGGAATTGATAGGGACATTCCATTTGCCTCTCGTGTTGGAGAGCCCTTAGGATATTGGCAATGGTACATTCCCTCAGATGACCTGTAATGGAGATCTACAAGAAGGAGTCTCTGTTATATTTTAAATATAGTCTTTCACTTCTCAAAGTGTCTCCTCCTTTTCTTGAACTTCTTCCCTATACTTAAAATTGCCATAGTAATCAGGAAAGTGACTCTTGGAGCTGTGGCTGACTACTTTCTGTATTTATTCCTTGCTCTGACTTTCATCATAACTTTTCAGAAGGCACATCGAGAAAGCCATTCTCTCTGCCAAGGTATTTGTGCTCAGCAGAAGCAAATGTGCAGCAGTGTAATTTCTCCCCAAGCATCACTGACATATTATCAAGGAAACATCAAATTAAGCGACTACTGGAAAAACTAAAGCCTATTCCTACAGGCTCTCTGCCTGACTGATACTCCTGAGGTCAGATTTACTTTAACCTTCCAGCCCTTCATTTCCCCCAAACTTTGTTTTTGCGTTATAGAAAAAAAATTTTTTCTATGTCCCCCTACCCACCACATATCATATTATATGTGCTCCTGCATGTTGCTTGACTGGCTTATGAGTTTTTGTTAGCTATTATTAAACATCTCTCACTGCTATGTTTATTTAACTCTTTATTACAGATGTTCATTGGCTAGATGGATGCTGAGGAGAATATCATCATAAAGCAGGGTTTATTCATGATGCTAAATTGGCTATTGTTTAGCATCATGAATAATGGCTGAAGAGGAAGGAGAGGAAGAATCTGATCCTGCAACTGCTCACAAAGCATATATAATCCAACAGTTAATTCCTTCAATTTCATTCATTTAGTATCTACCATGTTCGCAGTATTTCTCTGCAGAATCTGTATTCATGAGCCTTACTTTCCAATAGGACTGCAGAAGAGGTGATCATCAACAAATTAAAAAATTAGATGATGTCACAGAGTAATGCAGGCTCCTAGCAAAATAAAAAGAGAACAATGGCAGAGGGAGCAGTAGGGAGAGTCACAAGAGATGACTTCTGAACTAAGATGAGAGAAATGAAGAGTCAGCACCAGGAATGTCTAGACCCCAGGAAGGGCACTGGAGGCAGAGACAATGTCTAGGGCCTGTGATGGGAAGGAGCTGAGAGCCTGTGGAACCAATAGAAGCCAGAATGAAAGGAACATAATAGAAGAGGGGGGAACTGTGTGAGACAAAACTGTAGAGATGTGCAAAAATCACAGGAGTGAGCAGAAAATCACCTCATAGATGGAAGCTTGTTAAAAACTGTCAGGACAGCTGAAGGTGCTATGGGAAAGGTGGTTAGTGGGTGTGAACACTCACCTTCAAGGGGCAGGAGATAAGGGAGATGGGCTTTGAAAGACAGGTTGGGTTTGGACAGAGGAGATACGGCAGGGAAGTGGGTAGAAGGACACAAGGGCAGGTGGCAGCAGCTGTGCAAGCCATCAGATGGGTTTGTACAGGGCACTCCTGTGACACCAGTGGTACATGGTGACCCCATGAGCGAGAACTGGGGCATAGGAAGCCTGAAAGTCTATAAAGCAGGCAGAATGCCAGAATAAGGGACTCACTAAATAGTTCACCTGAACCATTGAAGGTTTGGGGGACAGGAACGTGACATCATCAGAGCTCTGTTTTCAGATTCCTTTGACACTTGATTGCTGGGTTGGAGTGAGTTGGTAAGACTGGGAGAAGATGAGAGTTTGGAGGCCCTGAGGACACTAAGCAAAGTGGATCTAAAATCTTCTTTTTTTCTTTGAGAGAAGGACAGTGAGAGAGAGACAGAGAGAATCAATTTTTATTGAGCTTTTCATATGGCTTTCGTTGCTCTGACACTTAGTTGTGTATGGGGGAGCTGGGGTTTGAACCCGTGTACTTGCACATGCCAGGCAAGTGCCGTAACTGCTGAGCCACTGCTCCAGCCCCAGTGGATCTAAAATCTTAATGAAGATACAACTGGACAGATTGTAAAAGTCCGTATGGTTGAAAACCATCCCAGACATGGCCTTAGATCCAACACAGGATTTCTTTTTAATCACGCTGATGAGATACCTTTCAGGTATTTAAAACCAGGTAATATATTTGTATTTTTTCATCTCTATTAATTCCCCTTCTATTTCTTCAGCCATTTATTCTACATATAAATACATAATGTGGATTGCAGTCTATGTATAAATGTAGAGTCCCTGTTAAATTCTAATAAATAATTACATGCACTGAATTTTTTACATACTCTCAACAATAAGAAAATATTTGTTTTGGAGATTTTTTGGGTTTTTTTTTCTTTTTTTTTTTTGCTTTTTTGTGAAAAACTTATCTTTTCAAACTTTCTTCTGTGCAAATTCCGGGCATTAATTACATAAATGGGCAATAGGAACATGCAAATGGTTTGTTCTATACCACTTTTTGCTAGGCCAGGGTTCATCAAACTGTGGACTGTGAATTGAGAACAACTTTTACATTTTTAAATGGATGGGGAACCTCAAAAGAAGAATAATATTTCAGGATACATAAAAGTTTTACAAAATTCTAATTTCACTATTCAAAAATAAAGTTTTGCAGAAATATGTTTATTCATTTCTTTATTGTCTGTGGCTCCTTTCACAGTACAATATTGTGGCAAAGCTCACATAGCCTGGGAAGCCTAAATATTTGCTATGTGACCTTTTAGAGAAAAAGTTGGCTGACCTGCAGATTCTCAGTGCCCCCACCCTGGCCTACCAAATAAGAATGTGCATTTTAACTAATCCCCAGGGGACCTGCATGTCTGTTAAAATCTAGCAGGCAATGCAGGAGCATGCTTCCCAACTTTTCATGCCTATAAGTCACCTTGAGGGTTGGTTAGGTTACCAGTTCCGCAATGCCCTGGAGAAAGCATCCAGGTGAGGCCTAAGTGGCCCCCACGAGATGTTGCTGCTGGGCTTCTCTGAGTGCATTCTGTGAGATGGAAGGGACTCTTCCTTCCACCTGAAGCCTTTCTCTTTGGCACGCATTGCCCTGACCCCTCCACGCACAGCAAACTCCCTCTCCCTTCTTGGAACGCTCACTGCATACACGCTTGCTTTACATGTGGAGTGGGTAACAGTGTTTGGCATCAGTAGATATCTCAGATGGAAAGGGCTCTCCGTCTTACTCACTTAATGGCCTGCGATTTCCCCGAATATGCCGACACATTCTCACCTAGGAGCTCTTGCATTTTATTTCCCGTGCTTGGAAGGCAGTTAGGCCATTCAGGTCTGTCCTTAAATATCCCTTCTTCAGCAGCGCGTGCTCTGAGCGCGCTCTCTAAAATTGCCTCTCATCTCCACCCATCACTCTTCTCTCACCTTGCTGTCTCTTTCTCCATTGCACTTAACAGCGCTTTACATTATATACGTATTCAGTGTCTCCTTTCTCCAGCTAGACTATAAACTCTGGGACAGTAAGAACGTTATTTTCAGTTATTCACTTTTAACTGAGCACCCACTATGTGCTGGAGACTGTACTAGGATTCAAGGACAAATCGCAATATCTAGAAAAATGTCTGTAACTCACTAGGCATTAAATGAGTACTTGATACATAAATGAATAAATTCCTTTTTGATTCACAGGAGGCAGAGGTTATGGCTAATATTTTATAAATATGCATGTCCACTGTTGTTTAGCACAGCAAATGTACAGCAGGATCTGATGAATCCAACATACTTGAGTATCATATGGCAGGCACTCAAAACCATTATGAATTTTATTCTCATTTTAAACTTAGGAAAACTGAGACATAAGGCAGAGATATCATTAAAAAGTATATAAATCATATATAAATCAAAGGAGTTTAACTTTGGAACCTAAAATAATAATCATCACATAATTTGATTTTAATATTGGAACCTAAAATAATAAACATCACATGTTTTTTCTTTTCAACTGCAACTTGTAGACTGGTGGGTCTCTGTGGCAAATGAACCACACCACTGGATTTCAATAAGTCATTTTAAGTGCCCAATCACCACTGTCCACATCATTCCACAAGAGTGAAGGTTATTCTAAAAAGGATACACATCAATTATTAGATGGATGGAGATGAATAACTAGGCCTAGGTAAAGAATGAGAACTCCCCATATGATAGTATTCTGTTACGTCCTAAACCTGTCCATCTACCTATAGGTAGATGGCTATTATCTCTGGATCTACAGGTACAGAGCTTGATTTTACACAAGCTGAATATTTTGATCAAGCAAATACACTCAGCACAATGCCCTTTAGGATCATCCACATTGCTGCAAGTAGCAATGTCTTTAGTGTTTTTAATTTATTTTTTTTGCAGCATGTAAGCTATTTTTATTGGTGCATTATATTTAAACATGATAGTGGGATTCAATATGCTAGATGTGTACTTGCACATCATTTGCTCATTCTCCTTTCCTTGTACCCTCCCTATTCTTTTCTTCCTCCTTACTTGTTCTACTCTGCCCATGTCCCTGCTATTATTATGATTATTAATTATTGTTATTTTGATTAGTACATTATCATTATAAACTATGTTAAGTATCTCCTTTTCTTCTCCTTTTATTAAAGGCATTCTACTAAGTGCAAAAGATAGATCTAGGAACAAAAAGATTGCATGATCTCACCGATCTATAGAATCATAAGAAGAAAACTGAATATGCCGAAACAGAGAAGTATGATGAATCAGGACTTTGGGGCTGTAAGACTAGAAATGTTTGTTGCTGCAAGCCACTGAGCATCTGATACTTTGTTTCAGTTGCTTTAGGGGGGAAAAACACAAGAGGTAGTTATATTTTAGGGAGTAAAGTATGTGTATCTGATACCTAAGGAAAAGAGGAATTTTCAGAGTTGGAACAAGACAGGTAGACACCTGCTGATATAATTTCCTAAGAAACACAAGAAATATTGTAGAACTGTGCTCTGGAGTGGCATCATAAATGGGCGGCCACATGCGGCCTGGACGTGGGAGGCCGTGTGTTTGGTTTAGTCTTCCTGTGCACAGTCACTGCATACGTGTCCTGACCTGGCTCTGGTTGTAACAGCAGTGTGGTTTTAGCACAGGGACTGGCGAACAGGCTGACAGAACATACAGCACCTGAAGATCTATGACAGACCGTATTTCAGGTTACTGGGAAATGATGGGCATGTCCATGACTATTGTAGAGGTAGCTGGCAATCCATATGGAAATAAAAAGAAATAATCTGATACCCAAATTCATACCACAGTAAAAAACCAATTCCAGAGACATTGAAAGATCCAAACACGAAAGGCAAAAATATGTAACATTTAGAAAACAATATTTGAGAAAATGTTCATGTTCTCAGGAGTAGAGATTTCTTAAAGATGTCAAAAGTAGAAACCAAAAAGAAAAAGTCTGATCAATTTTCCTATAGTAAAGTTAAATACCTCTTATTGTAGTTCTTCCCAAATTTGGGGGGACCTGAGATTTTGTGTCGATGGATGTTGGCCTTGGGCTGGTCCCCATATGGACAACACTTAGACCCATGGTCGAGTTTTCCAGCAGGTTATCCCTCTTGATCGTTTATTCTTCCTGCAGCTCTTGAACTGGGTGCCTGAAGAAAGTGGAGCCAGTGAGGAGGGTAGTCCATGTCTCCGGGTGGCCTTTGGGCTGATTCCCAGCAATTGGTTACGCAAAAGGGAAGTTGATCTAATGGATGAACAAACCAACAGACTGAGGGTATTGAGATCAGGGTTTTCCACTGTTGGAGAATGAAGTTATGAACATGGAGCAGGGAAGGCTAGGATAAACTCTGTGGTTTTTGATTAGAATCAGAGTGTCAGTGTGAACTCCTGGCTTTTAATGTACCTATTTAGATGCAGAAACATCTACATGTGACTGCTTATATGTATACATATGACTTGTATTTCCTATCTGCACTTGTGCAGAGGACCCAGAACAAAGGACAACTAGTAGTAGTGAACCTACTGTGTTCAGATTGGTTTCTAAGTACCATTTTCAACTCAAAGAACTCAGATTCTTTAAAGAACCAGTTGTCTTGATGGGGAAAAAACAGATGAGCCCACAAAAACCAATTCAGTCAGAAAGAAAGAACATATTTAATATGAAATCCACAGGTCAAAAGTTACAGAAGCCAGTTTAAAAGATCTGCTGTTGCTGGGCTGGAGCAGCGGCTCAGCGGTTATGGCCCTTGCCTGGCATGTGCAAGTTTGCAGATTTGAACCCAGCACCACATATACCATGAAGTGTCAGAGCAACAAAAGCCACATGGAAAATTAAGTAAAATTGATTCTCTTTCTCACTGTTCCTCTATCTCTTAAAAAAATCTGTTGGTCACATCATGAATTCTCTGAACATAAAAATAATGATAGGTAGACACTGAACACATTTGAGTAGGATATGAATCCACAAGTACAGCATTTAAGTAAACAGGTTAATTAATTAATTAAATGAAGGGAGGGGAAAGCTCTGCCTTATGATAGAATGCCAACTAGAAAATGTAGGTAGAATTAGATAACCACCATTTGGCAAGTACCACAGTCCCAATTGAATCAGGCAGGAACCATTAACAGATGCTAAGTCTGGTCCGTGAATGAGCAACTAGCTATGCGTGTAATTTCAAAGGGTCTCCTCATAATAATAACTTATTCACTTAAGCACAACACCCTGATTAATATTAGAATGGAGGGTCTTACCATTTACCATCCAAACTAAGTCATCAAATTTAACTTCCCCAGTAATGGGACATATCCATGGTATTTGCCTCCTGCTCTGATATCATGGGAGAATTCCTATCAAAAAGAGAACTCCAGATTTCAAACTAGGGGGCATTCTGCATAATAACTGGCCTGCACTAGTCAAGAATATCAAGATATGAAAAGAAGAAATGATAATTATTGGGACAAGAGGCAAAATGTGATAAGTGGTCTTTTCCCTCTGGCATATCCCTGGCAATGTGACCATTTGGGAATTCATTTATAGACTGAGTCCCAGACCGAAGAAGATGTATAACAGATCACCAACTCACCCATGAAACACATTTAACAGGAGAGAAATAAGCTTGCATTGGTGTAGAAGATTCAATGTTGTTATTATCATTGAATTATGTCTCCAACATCTCCTGACAAGAAAGTATGTCCACACAACCCAAGAGTTCTGTTAGCAACAGATATCCTAGAGAAACATGCAAATGTGAGCAAGGATGTATTTTTATAATGTTCACAGCAGTACTTCTTATAAAAAGAGTAAAAGAGGGGGATGAAAAAATCCATATCTTCATCAAGAGTAAAATTAACAAATAAGTTGTACTGTATCCACAGAACAGGAAAAATGACCTACAGTTGCACACATCAACGCTTTAAGTCTCAAAGATACAACATTGAGTCAAAGAACTAAGGCAAAGAAGAAAATACAGCGTTTGGTCCCATATACTTTTAAAAGCAAGACTAAATAATGTATTCTTTAAGAAAGCACATTTGGGGTAATGATTATAAATAAGAGCCAAGAACTGACAGAAAACTCAGGATTGCTGTTAATAGAGGAAATGGGGAGAAGAAAGAGGTAAATTAAAGAAAGTATATATAGATGTTTCAGACAGGGTAAAGTCCAGTCTCAGTCTTATAATGGGTGTATGGTGATCATACCCATTTTTCCTATAAATCATATATATACACTTTTATGTAAAAATTCATGTATATCATAACCTACAAAGAAAATGTGGGGAAAAAGCCTACCTTACTAACAATGTACAACCTTCCACAGTCTCTAAACTCCAATATTTCCCTTATGCATTTTTTAAAAATCATCTTCAATGAAATTAGATCACGTTCTGTTAGTCTAGACATTTGGTCCCTTGGAATTTCCCCCAGCATTTGTACTAAACAGTGCAAATTGCAAGCAGTTTGAATTATTCCCAGTGACTTTTTTATTTCCAGAGAAATTTTGCTCTGTGTGTGTGTGTGTGTTCCAGATTTAATTTTTTAAAAATCCTTTTTATTGTTTTAAATAGTGGAGCCAGCCTGAAAATAAAGGGTAGCAATTTTAGTAGTGGAAGAGGCTGCTGTATGCTCTGAGCAGATCCATCTCTCACAGTGGTGAGGAACGTGCATGGATGGAAGGCACTTTAGAAATATCACAGCGAATCTCATGCAACACACATATTCCTTTACCCAAGATCCACCAGGCACTTGAGGGTAGCAAATGCAGAAACAGCCACAGTGAAAAAAGGTATAAAGACATCACTGCAGGCATGCAGCCAGCTTTCTTTGGAGGGATCACCTCAGAACAAATGAGCAACACTTTCTCAGGTCCAGATATACTTGATTATTTTGAAAATGGCAAACCAAAATAAATACAAAGCAGTTGATTGGAAGATAAGTTGATGAGGATGACCAAAGGCAAATGCATTTCTTTTCTACTTCAGGATTGGCGATTGAATCCTATTGCCTGGGAGGAAGCCAGAGAGCAGACCCTTCAGAGAGTTTCAAAAGTGAGAGTCATGTCAGGTTCATCAACAGCCTCAGAGAATGGTGCAGTTATGAGAAGCATCATAGCAGCAATGAGAAATGCGTGCTCAGCACAATGGGATAGAATATAAATAACCCCGTTACCAAACAACCAGGAAAGGGCTGGTAATATTTGCTAAGAATGATGTCTTAAGATCTCTGGTCAAGCACGTGCTTAAAATGAGAGCTACTCAGGTCAACATCTTGGTTGGTGGCTTGATTAGACTGTAATTCTGATAATAAATAGCAATTCTGACTTGGAAAGGAAATCCTGCCGAGAATTGAAAAGGCTAGAAAGTGGTCTTAGAAACGATCAATCCATCCATTTATCCAACTCTATGTTCATCTCTCCATCCACCAGACTAACATTCATTCATTCATTCAATTATGCATTTATTAAACATTATCTGAGGATAGATATGGAATAATCCTTGTGTTAAACTGGAAATTAAAGAATATGTTGATGAATTGAAATAGGTCTTGCCTTCAAAGAGTACATAACTTAGGATAGCATTTTCCAGCCTCAGCACTTTTGACATTATGGGATGGGTCCCCTTGATTATGAAGGGCTATCATCATCGGAGGGTGGTTAGTAGCAGCATCCCTGCCCTCACTGGATGACAGTAGGACTTTTCTTCCCCCATACACACAGTGGTAACATCCATATAGTATTCCCAGGCTTTGCCAAATGTCCCTAGGTGGAGGGAATCACTCCTGGCTGAGAAACACTGAGTTAGCAGAATAGGCAAATGTGTTTGCAAATATTTCTTAGTCTAAGACATTCTGTAATTAAGAAATATCATGGCTGGGGATGTGTCTCAGTGGTAGAATGCTTTTCTGGCATTTGTGAAAACTTAGGTTCATTCCCCAGAATACTAAAAAAAAAAAAAAAAGAGGGTGTATAGAGAGATGGTCAGAAACACTGAATCATTATAACATTAATGAAAAGGAATGCACACATAAGAGAGTTCAGGAGTGCATATATGCTTAAAAATACTTCTGCCTGAGGTGTGTCCTAGCATGGACTTGACCATTGTCAGGAGAAGACATGATTCTGCAAAGAGGGAGAATGTGAACAGGGTTTTCTTTTTTCTTAAGGAGCACATTTCCAGTTTCTGTACCTCATTTTTAAGTCCTCTAGTATACTTGAATGTTTTCCAGCACGTGGGATAGCATCACAGAAGTACTTCCCCCTGAAAATAGGTACCATTCATTCTTCATTCATTCATTCGCCAAGCCAGCACTGCCAAGCACTGATGCTAGGTTTCCGGGAACATGAGATGAAAAAGATCTAAGGTCTGCACTTGAGGCCTTCTGCTAGTGGAAGATAATGTAGCCAGAAAATATTTTCCAAACGTTCATACAGGTTCACACTAAATAGCACAAAATTCCAGAAAGTGGCTGTCTAATCGCTTTTGTAACTTGCCTGATAGCTGACTTTGGACCTCACGGTCTACATGTGAGGTGGATATGCAAACAAGTTATAAAGTTCAATATTAAGTGCTTTGGTAATGATATACAAAAATTGTCAGGGACTATTGAAAAGATGGCCATTTTGGAGATCTGGAAGTTTTTTCATAAAAGCATGATGCTTGACTTGGCCTTAAAACACAAGAAAAAGCACATTGTTTGGGAAAGGAAGAAGTGCTAGACAGAGCAGCAAAAGAAGTGAGAATGTTCAGGGAATGGTGAGAAGTCTGTGGTCAAGGGAACTGGGTCATTACTGGAGCAAGTATCCTAACACCCTTTTAATAGGCAGGAGCAGGTAGCTCTGCTTAATAGACATTAACAGCAATGGTGAAACACAAACTTCTCCTTCTTAACACACAGCACACATACATACATCTTCTCTTGTTTTTCTTACGGACAAAGAAACAAACGATACCAAGAGCATAGTTCTCTCAAATTAGCTGCCTCCCTCTACAAGATTCTCCCACATAGACCAGAGACCTCAAGGCTTAGTCTGCACCCTGAGCAGTGGTTTTGACCCATATTTTGAAAGATTCATTGTCTGTTCAAAAGACAGGGTGATACATGGAACTTTGATTCAATTTTCTTTATTTTTTATGTGGACCACGCCTTATGTGCTTACAAAGACAACAGCATTGCTATCAAGGAGGGAGCAAAGGGCATGTGCTGGGGGATCTGTGTGAATGTGCTGATACTCCCCATGCAAACGGCTTCAAGGAAATGAATGACAGCACTACGTCCGCGCAGCACCACGTGGGACACATTTATTTCTCCCAAACTTGCCTTCCTGTTATTGCACAAGAATGATTGGAAACCACAACATATGCACAGAAGGGACTAATTAACAGACCTTCAGCACGTCACACTGCATGTCACACAAGCAAAGTAAGCCTCCCAGAGCTGTGGATCATGTTCCCAGCCAAAGCCTTCGGCTCTGGGCATCTTGGTGACCTTGCCCTTCATGTATACCTTTGCCCATGCACTACAGGAGGCTCTCGGTCCCAGAGGCTTTCAGAACCGATATGTTTGTAATCACACAAGTATTTGCCTATTGAGTAAACTGAAGGACAAGAAAGCAACCAGAGCTGGTCTTTTAAAATGCGTAACTCAGAGAGGGAAATAAAAAAAAGAAAAGTCACACTGCTTCTAAAGGCCAAGGTTAGCACCATTCTTGACTATGCTGACTCTATTAGTGAAGAACACAGTTCTGTGATGGGAGGAAACATCCACTGGGTGGATTGGACCAGCCCTGCTCCAGAAGCCCGGCAGAGAATTGCAGGAGGAGTGCAGTCTTATGTTTATTCATCACTGGTAGACGCTAATACATTTTTGGATCGACATTTGGCAGAAATATGAATAAACAGAGAGAATTCACAATCAGATATCAGAGCTAGAAAGCTGAATACTACTGATGGATTGATTATGTTTTTGAGCTATTTAGATAATTGGACATAGTAAGTACAGAGCTCTCTGCAATGATAATGGACCTGTCCCGTTGTGGTCTATTTAACAAACACTTGGACTCTTTTTTTCAAGCTTGTTTACATTCCTGTACATCCTGGCTTTATTGATATTCTGTCCTTTGAATTACAGTGTCACCCTAGCAACGCTCCCGAGAAAGTTGAGGAGGGCATTATCATTGTTAACCCGCGTTTTCAAAGGGAATGAGAGCAAACCCCTTCCTGAATGAATCAGGAGCTGATTTTTCTTATCATATTATCCCAAAATATGAACACCTATTTGAATCCTAGTCAGAGAAGAAAGGGTTGGCGGGGACAGAGACGGCCATATCCCCGTTTCTAAATGAATGTGCCTATGTGAATTTTTGCCTGCAGATTCCCCTGCCTGACATTTTCTTCCCCAATTCTTTCCATGCCTCATTTCCTGTCACTCATGTCTCAGCTCAAATGTCCCCTCAGAAAGTTTTCAATATTCTCAAGGTGCACCCCAGCACCTGTGCCTTATTTGAACTTGCCCATAATGCTGCCTATATGAACTATTATTTCTTTATTGTTTGTTTTACCTGTACTATGTAAACTGAGTGACACTGAGGACCTTTATGTCCCTAAAGCCAAATCCTGTGTCCGGCAACTGATTGATACATAAAAACCACGTGTAGGGCATATAATATTTTAGGACCCCGTACTCTTTACTGGCATGGATCCTTTGCCACAGAATATGCTGCTCAATTTGGGTGCAGGGATGTGAGACACCGGGTGATTTTCATTCTATTTTCAGTGTGGTACCTGGTATTTTAAGCAGTGGGCTTACATTGAGCCACATTATTTGCACAGCCCATTTCTTTATAGAAATATATTTTTATGGCCCCCATGAAAAAAATTCACTAGCTTTTCCAACTTTCCTAAAGATGTTCTTTCTCTCTGCTGACCACTTGAGTACATCATGCCTAAGAAGGAAGCATCAGAATTGGCAAGCAAGGTTCTTAAAGCGTAATGCAACCTGCAGAGAAGGTTGTTTATTTTCAGTTTAAATGTTCCTGTAGATTCCTATATGTCCAGCCTTAACTATATAGAGCATTTTCTTTGAAATATAATTCAGAAAAAACATGTTTTTTCTTTTCCCTGAAATGCTATCCAAGTATCACCATGTAATGCAGAGAAAAACTTCGTGGGTTTTGTATGAAGAATAGATACAATGCTGGCTTACGGATACATAAATAGCATTTAATTTGAAGCTACAGAACTTGATATCTGCAGTCTTTATAGAAGGGATAGGTCACATTTAATTATCAAATAATCATAGGCAGTTTTCTTTCCTGGGCTACTGGTGTAACGGAAGAATTCAAATTCTAGATGACTTTCCTAAAGTTCATAAATTGCTTTATAAGCTCAATAATGACTTATGCTTTTCATTTTTGAGGTTCTAAACAATGAAAATGCTGATATTATTCAGTCTTATTCTTTTATTTATTTATAACATTTCTTTGGTCTTTGATCACATCAAACTTTTAGGCGGCTTCTCTGAAGTAGTGGCATCCTTGGTAATATCTTCATACAGTAGGGATAGAGAGGGTGGCCCCTGTGAATCAACTCCATTTAAAAATTTTTGCCCTTGGGCATTTCCAGAATTCAATTTATTTTTCTATTTGACATACTAAAATAAAATGATTGAAGAAGATAGAACACTGTCAGCGTAGTTGAAAAAAGCTGACAAGTTCTCTGAACACTTATTTTTTATTTGTTTGTTTATAAGTGATCAATTTATGGAAATCAGCTGGAGTTCGGAAGTCACAGGGTAGCAATTTGTTCACCCCTGTGCTCTTTATAACTTAGTACTGGCCCCAAGACTTGGGTCACTCTCTGTTGTGCTGTTAAGAGACGAGTTTCAGAATTTCGATCTCTTTTTTGTTCACAGTAGAAGGGGAAAGATAAAGTAAAAACTCCCAGTGGTCATAGAAAAGAGCTTGGAAGCTGACCCTGCGGAAGATGGGCTGGTAGGTTGTCTTGGAAATGACAGGCATTCGCTGGCTTATTTTAGCACTGGCTGCATAGTATGAATATGGGAAGGGATTTAAAGAGGAGTTGACTAGAAGTTGAAAGAAGGGGCAAACGGGGGCCACAGGCAGTGTGGGAGTTTGAAAATAGTGCCTGCTCAGGGACTGGAGTGGTGTGGCTCAGTAGTTATGGCACTTTCCCAGCATGTGCGAGGACATGAATTTGAACCCCAGCATTGCGTACACAACATAGTGTTGGAGCAACGAAAGTTACATGAAAAACTAAATAAAAATTGCTTCTCTCTTCTCCCCCTAGCACTGTCCCTCTTTCTTTCTTTTTCTTTTTCTTTTTTTTCCCTTTAAACAGTGCCTGCAAAGAACAGACTATTTTTACTTGGGTTATATGTTTATTTGATGGGGTTTGTTCTGAGTTTCTTTGGGGTGTAACAGGGAAAACCTCAATTTAATATTGTGCAAAATGGGGTAGTCAATATATCCACTGCCCAATGTTAATCGGAGAATGGAAGGACAGAAGATGTGTAAAATACCTAGCACTTCGCCAGGCATAGCAGAGAACTTGCTTTGTTACCTGTTAGGATCACAGTGGCATCAAAGACTCAACCGCAGCCTGCACACTGATGCCCAGGACTGGCTGGAGCTCACTTGCTTGATTAAATTACTTTCCTTTACAAGACAGTTTATTCAATCCCTGTTTGTGTTCAGAAAAAAATGCTCCCATATTGAGAGAAAGTGGAATCAGCTGAAGAAATTATGGATCCGCTAACTATTATTTCCCTTAAAAATATTATATTCCTGTAGGGTAGAAACAAACAAACAAATCAACAAAGGAAAATAATCATAAGCCACATACCACAGATTTCTAAATGAGAATATCTGACTCAAACTTTGAGGAGTTATTCTGACTTATTTCTTTCAATCAATTTATATTTTCTTTTTCCCCTAAACATCTGAACTTTACATTGAGCTTAGACATGAATCAATAGAAGATGAATGGGATATTAGTTTCATCTCTTCACCCAACTTTCTCATTTAACAGTGTTTTCAAAGAACCATTTCTAAAATTACATTTTTAAGGCAATTTTCCCACTTGTATTATGTTTTTGAAGTTCATTGTTCTTGGGAGGTGAGATATTCCAAATGCTATAAAGTCAAATGTCACAGGGCAAGTTGTAGGCAAGGGTAATAAACTTGACTTTTCCTTGTAGTGCATTTCAATTAGGTATTTCAGTACCTGGGGCATAAGGATTACTGTATTTCCTTTTGCTCATGAATCATACAAATGCTGAATTGTGTGCATGTGAGTATGGGTTCATGGTGCAAAGAAATACAGAAGTGTAGTCTTCAAGAGAGCAAACTATATGGATTCATTTTTTTAACTTAAATTCTGGCCTTCTTATGAGAACAAAAATATTTAATTTCCCCATGCAATTCATTCCTCTTTCTTCATCAAGAATTTGTTTTATTCCGTTGTAAATATAGTCAAGAAACAAGAAACATAATGTGAAGTGCTTGTATTAGCAAAGCCATCAGCTGTCATAAAGAAATGTTGATATAAATAAATGATAGTTTATTAGTAATGTTTACTTACTTAGAAACAAGTTTGCTTTCAGCCCAAAATATTCCTAGTTGCCAAAGGGCAGAATAATCCATTAGCATGAAATCAGGTCACAAGAAAGAATCTTTGGAGCCTACAAGACTTCCCAGTGGAGTGATCGCTTAATGACACTCAAAGATGCTCTGGACAAAGAACGTGAATTCACTAACTGATTAAAAACAGGACTGTGCAGAAACTAACTTGCAAAGTACAAAAGTCAATGAGCAAAGCAGCTTTAATAGAAAATGAAAAAAGGTTCATTTTATAATTTACATGAAGGATTAATAATAATAAAAAAATCTCTCTCCAAAAGATGAGGCGGCTGATGTAATTTCATATCTCAGGATTATAAGATAAAATACACAATGAAAATTCATCGAAAAATTTGCTTACATAAGATGATTCACAATCATGTAATATTTTCAGATCCATTTAATTGTAGCATCAGAAATACAAAGCTTACAAGTCTGGAATATTAAAATGATGAAAGCATCAGGGGTCTACTGAATACTTATTCTATCATTTAAAGAAGTACTACTGAAGTTGAAGAAATTTCAGCAAATGTCTTTTGCAGTGTGCAAATGAAAATACAAACTCATTTCATGGTTCTGGCCAGATAAAAAAATTACATTCTTTCTATATACCAAGGGAGCAAAGTCTCCAGGACTTGTTCTTCCCTTCAGATGTGACAGATATGCTTACCTGATTCTTCAAGTCTCTATACATTAGCAAAGTTGACTTATGACAAATTTAATGAGTAAAAAATATACATTACTTTCTCAGTTTTCAAAGCACTTTTATCATTCAATACAATTTTATTTCATCTTTAAAATGAAAGTCTTATGAAACAGCTGACATTAACATTAACAGCATCATTTAAACAAATGGGAGAAATAACTAAGGCCTGAAACTGGCAAGAGCCAGAACGTCTTGCACATATAGGCTTCCCTGTTGCCTCAGAATGCAAGAAATACACACACACACACACACACACACATGTGATTACATAAAATGTATGACTCTCTGATCTGAGCGCTTTGGTTTTTCTGAGCTTCCACTTGGAATGCGGTTTTACTGATATACAAGGGTATTTTAAAGTGCTTGATTTTTATACTAAATTAATTTCTTTTTCTGTAAAACTTTCAATGAATATTGTATGAACCTGAGGCGAAGATGCAGAATCAGTTTTAAGATTATTTTGCATAACATATTTGCACAATGTAAGTAATACTACCCAGAAGGGAAAAGAGCGTTGGATAACTTGGTGCGCTACCTTCAGGATCTCAGCTTCTGCCTCCGCTTGGTGTCATGTGCAACCAGCAAGGCCATCTTTTAAAATGGAAATGCCTTATACACATTAGGGGAGGGAATGATGGATTCCAGTTTGGAAATGGTATTGTGGGTTTCACAAGCCACTTCCAAACCATTCCTTAATTGATTAAAAAAGAATTGATTAAAAGAAAGGATAAATTTAAAATTAAACAGCTAGAGAATACTTGGATACATAGGTGATAGCTAATAGAAATATCTTAAATATGTAAATATTTCTAATATGTCTAACTGTATTAAATATTAGGATATTTTACAGGAAAGAAATTGTCTTGGCAATGTTTGGCATCTAGAGAAAAAATATTTAATATAGATTATGGTTTTCTTATGGAAAAGAGTAAGGGCTAAAGGGATTAGGTAGGAGGTAGGTTTTCCTGATTGAGCTAGGCCTTCAGTAACTCCTTTCTTCTGCCTACAAAATATGTGTTCATGAATTTTGATGAAAATATTTGCTTTCTCCTGTTTTTTATTGAAATATATTTACATGCATATTTACACATATATACTTCAATTATACACCTTTGTACTTTTGAATTTAGTTATTTTTGTTAGTGCCGGGGATCAAACTGAGGGCCTCAGGCATGCTAGGCAAATGCTATATCCCACAGACCTTTGTTTTACTTTTAATTTACTTTTCCTCAACTACCATCATCACTTTTTGAATGAGTTCTCCATGTCCTATTCATCTCTTTGTCCTTGGCCATGCTCAACAGTACTAAATATGTGATGGATGGGCATTCCTGTGGTCTGCCCTAGGACTAAATGTTCCCAAGGATCCTTAAACAGAGTGAATGAAAACTTCCAAATCCTTCTTATGAATTATTATTATTATTATTATTATTATTATTATTTTGACACTGAATGGTTTAAGTTCTGACTAGAACTTAACATTTGCTCCCTCGTGCAGCTCTGGTCTTCAATTATTCCCATTCTGAGCATGGCCTGCGGCCCTGCTTGAAGTCAGTCCACACCCTGCAAAAGGTGTTCTAGGGGGACAACAGTTTTGAATTCCCTGTCAAGCACATTTCATGCCATTGACTAAAACCTCAGCCAGTAGTTAGTTTTGAACCAAGAAGGCTTAAGAAGTGATTATTTCATTTTATGCACTTGTTCAATTACTATATTCTTGTCACGGTCAGGGGAACAGTTCTCCTAACCAAAAATGGCAGTTTTTATTTTTTATTTCCAACGATTTTAGAAACCTGGTCAACCTTCAAGTTGTAATGTATTGACTCTTGCTCTGGAGGAAAAATCCCATTCTCTAGTAGCTTGGTAATATGGACTGACTGTCACCAATAGTGTCTAAGGTGAGTTTTTTCGTCTGATTGGGGAGGTGGTAAGCAGGGGACTTCCATCTCATTCTAGCACATACTCTGGGGAGAGGCCTTGAAACTGCTATTAGCTGAAAGAGTACTTGGGACAACATCCATTCCTGGAAGTTTGGAAGTTAGGTTAAACACATGAAAATCATCGATCAGTACTCATAATAGCCCCAGGTACTGGGCTTCTGCTGTGTGCCACTGACACTTTAGACACAGTAGGTTTTTTAATTTCATCCTTTAAAAGAAGCCCAAGAGGGAACATTATGAAGACTGGAGAGGCTGTTTCTGTAGCCCACTCATATGATGAGTCAATAAATCCCAGCAGAGGCACTGAGGTTACAGCCAACGTCTAAATTATTTCTGAGATGTACCTCTCATTACTTCACCATTGTCCTCACTACAGTTACGTCTACAACCCACACAGCTGATTTAGTAAACAGTGATGAATATCACCGCCATGGAATTCTGACAAATCAGAATACTTTAAACTGCTTTACTATGTGAATCCTTAGGGTCAGGAAAAGACAGTTGTTGGAAAGACCCCAAGGAACCGTGGAGCAGAATTGCATGTGCCGGGTGCTGGGCAAGAGGTACAGTGCTGAAGATTCACGATGACAAAGTCCCAGGCATGCCATGGGTAACTAACTGCCATGCATCTGATGCCATTATAAGTGCTTTCTGCGCATTTTGCAATTAATTTCTAGGAAAAACTTATGAGATGCTTTTCCATTCCTTTACTGAATAAATATTGAGAACCTGCTGTGTTCCAAGTACTGCAAGCGTCAGAGATCAGAAGTGAACAGACAGCACAGGACACTGCTTTTTTTCAAGGGAGCAGAAACAGGTGAACAAATAAGTCCACATGAATGTAAGATACGGGCTCTAAGAGAAATTAGAAAATGGTCATGTGCCAGGCAGCAACTATGACAAAGCTATTGGGAACACCCATCTGGAACAGATTTCTTCACATCAACATTATTTTTTTTTTAAAGAGAGAGAAAAAGAGAGAATCAACTTTATTTAGTTTTCCTTCTGGCCTTTATTTCAAGGCAGTACCTTGAACGTATCTACTGTCGATATCCACACTCTACAGAGGAGGAAATTAACAGGGACTTACTCAAACTGTCTTGGCTCTGCACCTGGGGCACAGTGATCTCAGCCTCATCAACCCAACTCCAGAACCCCAATTATTGCCTACTGTTTGTTATGTGAGGAGCAGGCAGAGAGAGCAACTCGTGCTTCTTTAATTCCCTTTGTGGTCAGCAAGCCTATCAAATCACACAAAGGAGGGCATGGCCACAGCAGGAGTCTTAGCATCTTCCTGGTAAAGGTAACAGGTGCTGGATTTACTATTAGAACATTTTCCCCATTGTTGGTTAATGAGTAAAGCAACACAATTTCCAGTGCACAGAGACTGTGTCTGAGGTATTCCCCTTGCACAGAAGCTTCTCTTTATCAGAGAGAAGGCACAGCCCGGTCTGTAGGTCAGTGGTGCATGCAGGGTTTTTTTTTGTTCCATCAGCCATCTGGGTGACCAGAAATCAGGGTACTGCTCACTTACTCTCTTCACAACCTTAGAGCAAAGAGAGTAAAGCCAACTCTGAAAATGTGAAGTGTGTGGAGGAAAAATGTCCTGACTCTGAAAGAACTAGCCCCCCAGCATGACTCAGCACCCCTGTTCACACTGATGAAGGCTCACAACCCCAGGTCCACGCTTTTCTCTTCCTGTGCAGTGGACCTTCAGTTTCCGCCTTCACGTCTTCTGGGTCATGCCCTTTTAAGCCTCAGGTTCCAGAGCCATCTACGAGAGCCCCTGACCTCTGTGGTTCTCTTAACCAAATCTCTATCATTCCTCTAAATTCATGATTCTGAAAACAGCACTTACTCTAAGCCTCCAAGAAACAGTTAATGCTGGTGATTAATTCCCCTTCTCTGCATTCTCACTTCAAAGACACTCGCCCTTAGTGGGCTCTGTAGTTTATTATCTCTTCTTTTGAAGCTAGCAAACTTTAGTTTGCTTTAAGATAATAGTTCTCTGTCTTGAATATTAATGAAGAAACACAAGTTTGAAATACATTAGAGTAAGTACTTTAAAAAGCAATCAATGATGTGTAAGATCCCTATTTCTATTCCAACACATTGTTTGGAACCGGAAGTGTTTATTGAGTCGCCTACTGTGTGTTAATCTCTGTGAAGTATATGAAATGCTTAACAATTCCTGTTCTATTTTTTTTAAATCTCCTTTAGACTGAGAAATGAATGAAAATACACATCTTAATTGGAAATTAAATGTGATGCAGTAGTGCCAAAAAAGGTGTAAGCAATTGCTGTGGCCAGGAGAGAGAACTCTTAACAGAGCTGAGATCACAGTTGGGGCTGTTATGGAGGGTGAGGTAGAAGCAGGCCCTGCTGACTGCCCAAATCCATTATCTCCCTTTCCTATTTAGAAACAGAAATCTCAGGGAGAGGTGGTACTTCCCGCAAGGCTAGGTCATGTAACTATGCTTTGGCCACCGAGAACTTCTGCATGCAACTTCTAGATCAAAAATTAAAAGGGAGTTGTTTGACCTCTGAAGCCTGTTTTTTCTCCATCCAGAAGGCTGGAATGTGGACAATGTACAGCAAAGAACAAAAGGAGGAGGCAGAATAGTCATCAGGGAATGAATAATCTTGCTGAACTGCCACTTCATGAGCTGCCTGTTTCCACATTGCAACAGGACATAAATAAAACTTCTGCATTATTAGTGCTGGAGCATTTGTGAACCCTTGGTTTCATGGACTTAGGCTGCACCCTAGCTAACAAAGGGATGCTAATGCTCACTGGTTTGCATTTAGAAAAGGAAAGAGGAACGGGTGAGCAGAGTGATTTGAAGCCAGAATTCAGCAATACCCAAGAGGAGACACAGATGCCACAAAAGCTATTTGATCGCGCAAAGGGAGTGGTTGGGGGAAACCTAAGGACTTATATATTTGAAAGAAGAGATAGTAAGGAAGAACAAGAGGAGACATGGAGACAGTAGTAGAGACATTTTGAATATAACTGTGCAACTTCTTTCGTTTATAAGCAGAAACTACCAGATTATGGACCAAATTGTGAATGATAAAACAATTCTTACCTTAAGAAAGAATTTGTAGAGATGTATTGGGAAGGAGGGGGGGAGGGATAAGGGTGGGTAATTGGGGGAGCTCTTGGGGGTAAATCTAAATTTCAGTGTGTGTGTGTGTGTATATATATATATATATATATATATATAT